>JAYESA010000004.1:301327829-301554853 GCA_036927795.1 Iris macrosiphon
GAAATAAAATAAACTATACTTTTTTTGGCATAATTTTTTAGGAAAATGGTTTGTCAGAAAGCCTACAGTTTGTACCAACCAAAAGATTTCCGAGTTCGAATTGCAACTGAAAAGTTGACTTTTATTTCCTTAATCAATTTGATGTTTTCTGGTTTCTCCATTTTCTTAGTATCATATCGGGAGGCGTTCACTTATTTACAAATAAAATTTAAAAATAAAATCAAAAGGAAATATACGGACAATTACAGATTTACTTAATGATATGATGTTTAAATTAGCTGGAAAAAAATTAACATATTTCACGGGTCTCGTTTTGGATTATTTTCGGACAATATCTGATAGTTCCAGCCAATTTTGATATGTGTAAGTCTGAAACTCACTGAAACACTAGAATATACAATTGATACCAAATGTTAACATAGGATACTGATTCTTCCATGTGTGGTTTCCAGTAGATTCTGCTCACATTCGAACAGAAACAACACATTTTATCTATATCGTCCGATTTTAGTATTGCTTTCGATTTTGTTATGATAAACAATATAAAAAACAATTAGACAATAAATAAAGAGTGAGCAAAAAAGAAATTAACCATATATGCTTTAGTTAGTAGTTTAGCAAGAAAAATCATCAGCATTACTAATCATAAGACAAGGCACTAGTTTGGAACAATATATAAACTGCTGCATAGTTCAATTTTTTTTTATAAGAAACATACATAAAATTACATTCCTAATCTTCAGTGAACCACTCAACATGCTTTGGTATACATTCTAATGCTAGGAGATGATATAAATATACGATCAGAAAGGAAAAAGAGAACTAATTCAGGCAAAAAAAAGATATATTCCATAAATCTACATATATGTCAAGCTGAATTATGAAAATCATACTCCATAACTATGTAGACATAAGAATCATCTTCAAATGCATTGTGGAAGTGAACAACATTCTCGTGGCCTTTTAGGGCTTGCAGTATCTTTACTTCTCGCTTGACATCCTCAACAGCTATGGGAAGGAGCATCTGCATTGGAATATCAGATGTCAAGCGGATCGCCATCATAATTTGAAGAGTGAAAGAGCACAAAGTATTTAAAAGTGATGGGGGAAGAGTCAGAAGACAAAAGGCATACTTGTCTTTTATACTAACAATTCACAGTCATAATAGAGTATAACACAGTAGATTATAAGAAACCCACACAAGTTTACCGTCAATTTTGCACTTTTCAACAACTTATCCCTCTCTAGTTAGCTCTACAACCTTTTTTTTTTTTTTTGCAATTTCCTGTAACTTTTTGACAATATAGACTCCACTCAAGTATCCATTATATGGATGAAGAATGATAATATTTTAAATTTAATAATTAAGAAGAATCTTATAAGAATGATTGAAGGCAATGTTATCCAAGATATACACAATGTATCTCAAACAGAAAAAAATTAAATAGGTTTCTGAGCTAAAAATTATGTGTTTTCCATAATTACATCATAATGGTCACACACACAAACACGGAACTGTTTCTTCGTAATTCATTCCTTTTTTAGATCTTCCTACTGGTTTATTTTCTGCTGAAAACGTCAATTCCATTGAAGGAGAAGAGAAAAGAAAAAACTAACATAGGAAACGAATTCCAATCACATAAAGGTCATGAATATCAACTTACGGAGACCATTAAACACTTTCTTGACAAAATCTGTCAGCTAGACAATATTACATCTATCAATATACCAATAATTAATGCAACTATACTAATTTATAATGTTGGCAATTCTTGTTGTAATATTGTCATCTAGTTTTTTTCTTCACTCAATGCCTCTGCTTCTATGCAAGCATGATAGGAATCAGACCTCTATATAAGTAGTGCTCTTCCACTATAGAACTTTTCTCCCCATGTATAACATTTATAACATTCTACAAATTTTTCTTTCTTGTTGTAATATTGTCATCTAGTTTTTTTCTTCACTCAATGCCTCTGCTTCTACGCAAGCATGATAGGAATCAGACCTCTATATAAGTAGTGCTCTTCCACTATAGAACTTTTCTCCCCATGTATAACATTTATAACATTCTACAAATTTTTCTTGTACCACATGTTTCACACAATACATAAGCCTCACTTCTATCTTCATTTACCAAAGGAAATCATCATCATCACCATCATCATCATCATCCAAACTTACTTCCATTAAATAGGATCGCTATAAAGCATAAGAAAGCTCCGTAAAAGAACTGATAGAGTTTTTATGACTGTTTGCTAACATGATGTCAACCCTATGTGTTGGTGCCACATTCAGCGAAGCAAGTATTTTTACACGAAATGGACTTGCCATAGAACCTAGACCACCAAATGGCAGGTAAGTAGGCCTACCTTTTGACTATGCCGTTTAAGCTCATGCAGACAAGGAGCACTTTTCAAGTTCCTCTTGACTATAAGAACTCTAGACGAAGAGGTAAGATAATAGATAACAAAATTGTACTTATATCTCTATCACCACGACATTTTAAGCCAAATAGTGAAAATGAATGGCATTCCAATGTTCACACCTATGGAGATGTATTTGCATATCTCAATCATAGATAATGCAACAAGTCGTAATGATCACTCAAGTAGGTTGACATCTCAAAAGATAATTTTCCTTCTTTGTCATTTTCAATCCTCCTTTTGGTCTATCGAACTGCTATACTCTCATTTAAGTCATATATGCATCTTGTAGTTTCTTGCACATTGCATGAATATCTTCCCCACCCCTCCATTTTTTTTACTTGAAAACTAACCCTCTCAACATAATTCTTTGAACCTCGTTTTCTTGCATCTTTCGTACTAAGAGATTAATATTATATAATGATTTATGCATCAAGAAAAAGAAATAAGATAATAGAATCCGACCAATGAATAGAAGAGAAACAAATTTTACCATCACCATCCCTCTCCTCCAACACCCTCTTCCTCTTCCTCCTCCTCTTCCTCTTCCTCTTCCCAACACTCGCACACAAGGTTGACTTGTAGTTCTCACAGTAATCCCATGATCCTCATTGGAAAGGTTTGAACTTTTTTTGAGCTCAAATACTTTTCGTTAACAGGTGTTTGACTTTGTTCATAAAGGGTTTCAAAAAATTCCATGGTTTGGGACTGAGATCCAAATGTTTGTGTAAAATCTTATAGCTTGATGAGCAAACAAGGTCATGCCAGAGTTATAAACAAAAGAGTCTAAAAAGTATGGTAATAGTTCAAGCCCATAAAGCTAGCAATTCAAGATTCAACTCAATACGATCTTGTCGAACAACTCCCAATCGGTTAAAAACTAGTACCAAGTGGAAAGCAATGAGAAAGATCCCTCCTTTCTTCTTTTTCCCCTTTTTGGCTACTAAACCTGCAGGACGATGCACCCATATTTGTAATAGCAATCCCAAAAGAATTCCGGTTTAGCTGGAACTGAACCCCAAGATTCTGACATAGAAAACCCCAGCAAAGCAATAATAACGCGAAGAACAGGGGCTCCCAATCACGGCGAAACGAATAACGATCGAATGTAGCAAATCAAAAGAAATTTTGCAGCTTGAATGAGATCAACAACCAACAACCATTGCACACCTCATCATGTCGAATCAAATAACAATCCACATTTTCCCAAAAAAATCACCAACAATTCATCAAGAAACACCGAAACGGTCGTAAACATCACCTTGTTCTTCTCGATCCTCTTGACGGCGACGCGGTCCCCGGTGGCCTTCTCTGTGGCGACGAAGGTGTAGCCGAACTGTCCGTGTCCGAGCAGCTTCCCGATCGAGAACCGGCTCTGGAAGTCCTTGGCGTACCCAAAGTCCGTCCTTTTCCCCCACGCCACGCCCGACCTCCTCCTTTGGATCCTCTGCGGGGTCTCCCTCGCCTTAGGGTTAGGGTTAGGGTTAGGGCTAGTGCTAGGGTTTGTGGGGTTGGAGGCGCCGCTGTTGGAGCCGCTAACCTTATTGGCGCTGGAGAAGCAGGCGCCCATCTTTGATTCTGAGGAATTGGGGATGGAATTGAGGGTTTAATCATCAATTAAGGGGGTTGGGGAAATAAAAGGGTTGGATTTGTGTTGGGGAGGGGGGAGAGAAATGGGGAGGAAGAAGATGGGAAGGAAAGAAGAAGAAAAGAAAAGAAAAGTAGAAGAAGGGGGAAATGGTTAAATATGGAATACTTTTGTTAGTTGGTTGTTGCTGTTTTTAAGTTCCATGTATAACTTAATTTGTTAATCTCATTCATAGTTTTATTTTACTTTTGGGTTTAAAAAATTATTATAATAAAATAATTACCAGAAAGAATTGAATTTAGAGTTAATTGTTTAAATGGTAGACGAAGAATACAGTGTTTACCATTTTGGTGATCGAATTATTTTTTGTCGAAATGGTGCATGAGTTTTGCATTTTTTTTCAATTAGTGCCTCAAGTAAATTTCGTTGATATTTTTGGATAAAAATGAACATGTGATGGTCAAGTACCATATTTTTAAAGGTTATTTTGTCAAGTTTTTTTTTCACTATCATTTTCAGAAGAATATTAGTGTTCGAAGAAAATTATTTGGATACAAATAGTTAAAAATCGTTAAAAATAGTAGTCCAAAAACAAAAACTTATAAAATAACCATTAAAAATAGAACATGTGATCATCACATGTCTATTTTTATTGATTTTTATCAAAAAATACCAAAAAAAATTATTTCATGTACTAATTGAGCCAAAAATGCAAAGTTCATGCACTATTTCAACAAAAAAAAAAGTTCAATAACAAAAACTATATTCTTTATGTACCATTTCGACAATTAATAGAAATTAGTAAACTCACGTGCAAATAATTTTAATTTTTTCTTTGATATTATTGAAAATAAATTAAATATTTAAATATATTTGAAATAAGATTTGTTATATACATATTTATATTTTAATTAAAATTTGTTAAAAAATTAGCTATATTTTAATTATAATTTTTTATTGATATGTGTGAATAAAAGAGAAGAATTATGTTATAAAAAAATTAAAATTATAATCTTTTATTTTTTATTTAAATGGTTAAGTATTTACAAATGGCTTCAACTGTTAATTTTTAACCATTTTTAAGCCGTATTATAATCGTAGACATAATTATATTTTTTATGGATATATGTAAATAAAAGAAAGGACATTCGGTTATACGAAAAAAAAAAATTAATGATAATCTTTCGTATTTTTTTGAATAAATGATCAAGTATTTACAAACGGTTTATACGGTTCATTTTTGAACTGTTTTCAAACCGCATTATAATTGTAGATATAGAACTAAAAGCACATAACTTGCTAAAATTACAAAATGAAAACTAAAATGTCTTAAATGATATATCTTCTTCAAACAAACGTCCTACTATATGACGTTTAAGGTGGAATTTTTTTTTTTTCTTAATTTTTTTTTTCTTCTTTCTTAAGTTTGGAGAGATTAGCAAATCATTGTCGAATAAATGAGACCAACAAATGTCCAATGGTTGAAAGTTTTACGCTAAAAAAGGTCTTACGGTTATGTATTTTTTGACGTAAAAAATATATCTTCTACTCTCAGCACCACCACTATACCCACAACAAATAAACGTTTTAATTTTTATTCGACAATTATTTAAACTTTGTGTTCTTTCTATAATTTTAATAAACTTGAATATTCTGCATGAAATCAATTCGGTTCGAATCAAAACGAATATTTCAGTTTAAAACTTTAATACCGAAAAATCGGACCGAATGTTTTATACATTTGATTGGATCAGTCAAAACCAAATAATCTTAGCCTTTAGCCTACCATGCCAACTGGCAAAAGAGAGACGCAATTGAAAGAGTCAACAAGTAGAGATTCACACAGCCTGTCGCATTCCCACAATAATAATATTCTATACTTTTTTACACTGATTCTTTATAGATTAATTAACTGGATCTCACCAATAAAGACCAAAGTCAAAAGCCAAGCCACAAATATGTTTCTAAACTTTGATTGCACTCAAAGTATATATAATTCCTATTAGAGAAATAAATTCCTCAAGTCAAAACATACATTCATTTACCCTGATCACTTTTGTCTTTGACTAATAATAAAATAAATTCAATAACAACACTTTTAGAAAGATATTTTTGACTTATAAAACAACATGAAGGTATTCTCAATATTTTTCATCTAACAGGGAGCTAATATTAAAATAACCTAAAAAATGTCATAGTTTAGTATTTGCATATGAGTTTTTAGAATGTCAGAAACTATTTTGTATTTGATCCTCACTTTTGATTTTTATTTTGGACTTTATAGCAATCAAAGTTAATATATTTATTTTTTGACTAATTATATCTATGATAAATATGCATAACTTCTCAATGGTATATATGTAGCCTAGGGGATTTGATTGTCTTAGCCGGAGTTAAATCTGGTTGTCACTTGTCTTTGACTCTAAAAAAAAATATCAAAAAAAAATTGATGGCGAGTGGGGTTGGCAGCAGCGTCGAAGTCTTCGGTTCTGACGACGTCGTGGAGCTCGAATTCTGAATTCCTCTCCGTGAGCTACTCGAGGCCTATCCAACGGGAACTCAAAATATGTGTCGTTGATTGCTAGTTCAACTGACAGAGAAGAGTTTGGGTGGACCGCGAAAACTCTATTGACGGAGAGGTAGGGACTTAGGGGTTGGGTTGGGGGTTGTCCTGGCCAAGGAGGTTGTTCAAGTCCGATGGCTTGTCCAGCTTATTCCAGGACCGGTCATGTATGTAATTGTATATTATGTAATAACATATTTAATATAATATTGCAAGTTTACATAACTGATTTAATTCGGATTAACGCACCACCGAGTCTATTTCCGGTTCGAAATTTAAAATAATGGTTTGCACTGTGCTGTAGTAACTGAGTCAGCGGAGAGTAGCTGTGCTGTCGCCAACTCCTTCGAGATTAGGAAAATTCCCAGGGACTGTTGTGATAAAGACCAGTGCGTGTGCATTGAACAAGTAGCAACCCAACATGTTTCCTGGTCTGGTCTCTCACACGGTATCTTGACTTCAGCCTTCACACGTTTGCAGTTGGGAAATGATACTTTTGTCCGCACCAATGTGACCTCACAATGTGACCGCAAACCCCCAAAACTCCTCCTATTGGCTCCGAAAAACCTCCACTGTAGCATCGGGTCCGCCACATCCAATGGACAGCCACCACGTGGATATGCAGACCAATTGTACGGTCTACGTAGCACTGTCATTTGCAGTTACCCACACTTTGTTGTCTTGATTTTTTTTTTCCCCCCTTCCCTTGCTACTATAATGCTATTGTTACAATTTTTTTTATTCCAAAGCCAGTAAACATGATTTGTAACTAGGGGCATTCGTGACCGAATTCGAGTAGTTCTTATGGTTACCGAGAAGAGGTATAAAATTCTGATTGGGTGGCAGAAGATCAGTAGATCGAGCCACGTGAGCGTATTATTATTTTTATTTATAAATGGTGGGAGTTGGATGACAGTGGATCCAAAGACATGTAATACAGTGTGCACAAAATCTCGAACGTTACGTCGGATTCCGAACGTTATGCTGAAAATTTAAAAAAAAATAGGGACGTCCATGGGGTCATGACATGTTGGTTACAATGAGGGACTTCCGTGGGGATGGCCACGGTTCGAATTATCCCTTTTGATAGAAATGATGGAAAAGTTGAAGAAGAAACAAAATTAAAGGGATATATTTTCCATCTATATGGAAATAAAAGACTATTTCCTTGTGTTTGTTAGAGTGCAAGAAAAATATAAAAGTGATACACTTTTCTTTGTTTTGTATGAAAGAAAAAATTGAAGGAAAAAAATAAAAATATAGGCTTTACCAATTATCTCCTCAACTAACAATATTTATATATCATTTGACTTTATTGAACTACTTTAAAATAAAATAATTTATATATGGTATAATTATAAATTAAGATGGCATCCACTTTTTCTCCCACTTTTGGAAGGATTGACTTTCTTAGGTTATAAAAGAAAACTAATCCCTCAACTTTTTTTCTTTCATCCATTTTTGCTTCCATACCAAATAAGAAAAAATGTATCATTCCTATCACTTTTTTCTTCTCCATTTATCTTCCTACCAAACACACCCTTACTTCCTAACCCGGTGGAAAGGACATATATATATAAAAAAAAGATTTGTAACTAGGGCAACCATTATTCGATTTTGGACCGGAAATCGAACCGAATAAGAGATTCGGTGTACACTTGATTGTGTTCTGAGCTCCGTCAATTGCTTCGATATAAGTAGGATCTCCAGGTATGCCTTCGGATGCTGAAACAAATATCACCATTGCTCTCAGAATATATGAAATAGCTAAGATTGACTACCCATAAGTCCAATTTGGACACATGGACAAAATTGACAGTTTCTGGTCAAAGCGGGGTCCACATATAGCCCACTTCTCGCACCGAAAAATTTGTCAGAGATAAAGCTCTCCAAATTTATCAAACTTAGTGTTTACGAGTCCAGAACGATGATACGAACCCAATGAAATATCAAAAACTGGATTCCGATGAGCCGGTCACGAAAACGTCCATCAAGTGGAGCCATGGGGCCCACGAAATGGTGTTTTGTCAACGTTCTCAGAATTGAACCAAACTTGGGTCATAGGACCAGCATAATGCTACGAATCCGATGGCGTAAGTTTCGTTGCGAAACGACAAGACACACGAAATTATGATGAGTGTCAGAACAGGTCGATACGGGACTTTTCGATGGATATGCGTTGATTTCGGTGTGCACGCACATCCAAATCAACTTACACAAAATCTCACACATCCGCGTTGACAGTATGCGCCTTTCGATATAATTCGCACATGACGAAGTCGTCTCGTTTAGTGGGACATACCCCATTTCGAAAAAAATTGGGTTTAGAAAACGAAGTTTTTTGTCAACTTCAACCACGAATAAATTACAGCATACAACAAATTAAAATAAACTAATTAATGGGATTAAAACTTGGTTATGTTATTTAAATTACCGTTTAAGTAAAATTTAAAAATATTAACTATGTTGGAAAAAAATGGTCATGAACATGGGCCTTTGGGACAGTTTTCTGAACTACAAATTGGGTCTTTTTTCTTGTTTTGCATCACAAAGACCGAAACAAGACACGATATCCCGAACTAATTATACATGGTTCGAGAGGGTCATGTGGTCTTCGCATAGGATTCAACAGATCGATATTTGGATAACTGTGCACAGAGATACGAGAGTGGGAAGAAGGGTACATTGCTGCTCGAATTTAGGCGGCTGTGCGGTGGCTACTTCGCGGCGGTGGTACACGGCGGTCCGACGTCGTCGTCGGCGGTGGCTTATCGAAAATGGGAGAGGGTTGGATGGTGGACGAGGGGGTGGGTCTGGATGTTTATATAGGGGTCGGAGTGGGCTGTTATGGGGAGGTGAAAGGGGGGGGGTTGGCCGGTCGGTTTTGGAAGAGGAAGGGGATCGGTTCTGGGAAGTTACTGAATTTTAATTTTAATTTTAATTTTAAAATTTAGTGTTGATGTTAAAACTAAAATTAATATGAAAAACAAACAATAGATCAAAACCATTGTTTTTATTTTAGCCCATCTACGATTTATAATGTATTCATCCCAAACAATAGATCTAATGGTTTATAATGTATTAATCACAAACAATATATATATACAGTGTCTATCTATTGAGCAAGGATGTCCGTTGAGCAAATGAGCACACACACACACACACATATATATATGTATATATATATATATAATTTTAATATAGTATAAACATATATTGAAAGTCTTAAACTATAATTATAACAAATCATAATTAAAATATATTCACATTATATTTAAAATATTTTAATATAATTTAAATTTGTATCTATTTTTTTGATAACATTGAAAATAAGATATTTTTGACAGCTCAAATGAATGTGCTGACTAGTTTAGTTTAGAATAAAAAATATTGCTTTCTAGGAGAGAGGATTATTCGATTTTGGACCGAAAATCGAACCGAGCGAGAAATTCAACTCGATTTGAAAAAACAAAAGTGGCCTGGTTTTGATTTTAAAAATAGTAAAATTTGGACTTAAAATCGAACCTCCCGTGTTTGTTGCGCATATCCCTGGAAATACTAAACATAAGAAATTATGATGAATATTTAAGGGAAAGCATTATCAATATAAATTGTTACCGTCTCCGCAGTCCCACGTCTCTTCTGCGGTTTGAACTCGAGAGGTATCGTCTAGTCGGAGAGGTTATACCTCTTCTCACTAACCACAAGAGCCAGTTGAGTTCGGTTGTTACTGTCTTTTCGAAGTAGCCTTGGTGCAATTAGAGACGGAAAAAACCAATCATGATATATTAATACAATTTTGTTTGAGACTTAACCAAATCCAACCCAAATCGAGTAACCAAGGCCCACCAGAACAAGGCTAATCTAACAGTAATAGGCCCATGATGTTAAATAATATTAAGGTTAACCTTCAATAACGTGTCAGTGCAAATGAAATGGAAAAAATAAAAAACTTCTCTACTGTCAACACACAACAATACATTTGGTTAGCTACTGGAGAGAAAATCAATTATTTGCTCTTTATATTGACGGAAATTGCAATTTCCACCAATTTGAGTCCGAATACATAGAATAGGCATCCTCCTCATGAAAGGAAATTAGTGAGAGTAAATAAAATACATAAGCTAGAGTTTGTGTTGGCATCAATTGAAAACACTATTCATGAGAATATATTGATGATGCATCTTCCTCATGAAAAACAGTTCGACTATAGAAACTCAAATAAGAACTCATGTGTGTTATTGAAATCGTACATATGATCAACCATGTCTCATGAATATTAAACGAACTACTCTAATTTTTATTGAAAATGAGTTCTTGAAAGTTGTTGATTATGAACAATTGATCGATGATTTTGCAGCTAGAAATACTAGAAGATCGTTCTTAATGTGAAGATGTCGAAATATGCTTGTTTACCTAAACTTTACTTTCTCTCTTTTAGTCGAATATTAGTTCAGTTGAAAGATATCGTAGTTCAATAATTTTTCTTAGTTGCTGTTAATTTTGGATTGTTTAATTTCTATTTTTTTTATTATATGAGAATAGGCCTTAGAATTGAAGAATAACATGAAAGAGGAAATTTTTGAAAAATTGAGTAGGAAAATGGGGCACCAACTCTCATGGTGAGTTGGCACCCCATAGGGAGCGAAAGTTGTTTGACCCCAACTCTAGTAACGCCTATGATTAAAAAAAAATTAAATAAAAGTTTTAAAAAGAATTTATTTGGGATAATTCCAAACGAAATTATTTAAATAGAAAGATCTGTTGGGATAATTATTGCATATTATTTACAAATAAATCTGTATAATATGCAATAATTATCCCAATTAGAATTTATTTCTATTTTAATAATATGTTAGAATTATGTCAATCATAATTTTTAAAAAAATTTAAAATAATACGTAAGAATTATCCTAATTAGAATTTTTATTTTTAAATAATATGCAAGAATTATTTCAATAATTTGTTTTATTTTTTTAAATAATATGTAAGAATTATTCAAATCATTTAAAAAAAATAAAATGATCTGGTTTGGAATTATCTCAATTATGTTAAAATCATCCAATCCTAGGTGTCACGTGTCCCACAGCTCTCGTTCTCTATAGGACACTAACTCAGTTGGTGCCTAACTTGCTTTCATATGCAACCAATACATCTAATTTATAGTGTACATTAGGTCTTAAGTAGATGATTTCGTGGATGATAAGCAAACCCCATAAATTATATGCTATAACTACAACCAAATTCTTACAACCGCCATGTGGCAGCTTCCAATTGGAGAGGAGGGCGGAGGAAGAGGGGGGACCAAGGGCAATGCTACCACTACAGCCAAATGCTTACAACTCAGTTACAACCGATGACATGGCGACCACGTGACGGTCGTCCATTGGGAGAGGTTGGGACCTGGTAGCTGCACGAGCGCAGTCCGGTGGCCGTCCGGTGGCAGAAACGCCACCTGGTGGCTGCTCATTGGGGGAGAGGTGGGGCATGGTGGGACCCAGATAGCAGGGAGGGGGGGGGGGGGGGGGGTTGTAAGCAATTGGTAGTAAACTTATCATTATTGGGGGACCAATATGAGGGCGTTACGTCACCGGTGGTGAGATGTTTGGTTGTAGGTCGGTAGTAAACTTAACATTATTGAGGTTCGGTTGTAGGCTGGTAGTAAACTTAAGGACTAACTAGAGTTTAGATCCTAGATTTTTATACCAGCTTAGAGTTCGAGTCATGACTTGTCCAATTAGAGAGTTTAGATCATGCGTTTTTATCATTTGGTTTAATTTTCCTATTTTATCCTTGTTAGTCTATATAGAAATATTTTATTATCAAGCATAAGAGGGAGGGTACGATGAAAAAATTAAACCAAATAATAAAAACTCAGGATCTAAACTCTTCAATTGGACAAATCAGAACTCAAGCTCTAAACCGATATAAAATCCAGAATCTAAACCCTAATTAACCCTAAACTTAACATTATTGAGTATGGCGTGGGTCCTTAGTAGTAGTTACATTACATTACATTACATTACATTACATTACATCACAGCCTGTGCTAGTGGATTAGTATCAACCTCTTTTGAGGGAAGAAATGTTCTCTTTATTGTTCTTTTGTGTCATCAAGATTTGTCACATTCGACACCTGGCTATCTCCAGCAAATTAAATTGAGATTTTAGCTGGAATTGCATCTTTGGTTGAGTTTAGTCAAACTTACAATTTCAGTTTTGAGTCCATCTCCCATTCCATCTTGCTTGATAGAGGCTTACATGTACATTCTAAGTTGACATCAGCCTAATCAGTGGGGACATCAAAGAATATTATACATAATTTTCAAGACTGTATCGCTTGATTGGCAAGATATTCACGTAACATAGACATTTTCTTTGACCTATATTTTAATGGTTGTACGGAGGATTATTTAATTTTAGTGTCTCGTATAATATTAGAAATTCGAGTTTAAGCCTCCGTATTGTCCAGATTGACGGTGGATTTTGTTGACCGTCCAACGGAGATCTAAACTAAAATTTTGAATATTATACGATACCTTAAAGCTAAACTAAAATATGTAAGGATTATTAAGTTTCGCAGAGAGAGAGAGTTGTGTGACTTGTGTTATTTAGTTTTGTCACAAGCAATCGAAAATGAGACTTACGACGACACTGTTGTTTGTTTCTATCACGATCTTAATAGCCACACAACCTTCATGGCAGCAATTTCGATGGAGACTTCATGGACACCGTGTATGGTCAGATACATTTTGTCCAGATCGAATAGTTGAATGCTTGTAACTCAAGGTTTTTCGAGAGTTGTGTGACTGCTGAGATCTGGATAGAAACAAGCAACACGTCAAGACAAAACTAAATAACGCGAGTCAAATAATCTCAACTATACAAAACTAAATAACCATCACATATTTTTATTTAGTTTTAGGCCATCTCCAACCCATCCTCAAAAGTTCCCTCAATTTTAGGACTCAAAAATAAATATTCCTATATTATGCTATCCTCAAAATTTTACATCTCCAACCCATCAATCCTCAAATAATAAACAACCATTATTTATTTCTACATAAATTTAAATTTTTACAACTATTTAATATAATCATATACATTAATGTTATATTATTAATATTAGTTACCGAGATAATATTATATTATTTAATATTATTTTAAATTTTGTTGTACTTGTTTATGTTTTTATTAATATAACATTAACGTTATATTATTTAATATTTTTGGTTGCGTTATTTTAAAGTTCGGTGTACTTATTTATATTTTTTTAATATAACATTAACTTTATAGTATTTAATATTGTTGGTTGCATTATTTTAAATTTTGATGTACTTGTTTATATTTTTTAAGTCAATATATATTAATTTTAGAAAGTTTGATGTTATTCTATTATTTTTTGTCAAATTATTTAAATATTATTTATTAATAAAATGAATGTAATAAAAAAAAATACTAATAACAACTCCCAATTTTTTTTGATTTCACAAAACATTCATGATGTTTTGATCATCATGGAGAAGAGTTGGACTGCTCTGTAGCACTAGTGTGTAGTTTTTCTCTGTCTCTTTCCTGACAATATTTCTCAAAGTTAGTTCCAATTGCATTATGATCACTTGAAAGGGACGTTAGTTTGAATTTACTGCTGCTTTTGCATTTTAATGTCCTGTACTTTTACTGTAGATGATTAAGATTGATTAGTTTAACGGAAAATTTCAGTGAGAGCATAAAAATTTAATATATTTATAAAAAAAGCATAAAAGTTTCTAAATTTACATCAAAAGCATTAAAACGCCATTCGGAAGGACGTTTTACGCTTTTCCGTTAGCTTCCGTTAACGGTTGTAATTAGACATTAAAAAAAAAAATATATAAAACGTCCTTCCGAAGGGCGTTTTATATTTTTATTTTATTTTAATATTTTCTCTCGTCTCTCTCCTCTCTCCTCTCTCTTCTCTCCTCTCTCTCCTCTCTCCTGTCCGTCCGCTCCCCTCTCTCTCTCCTCTCTCCTCTCCTCTCTCTCCTACTCAAAGTAATATATATATATATATATATATATATATATATATATATATATATATATATATATTTTTTTTTTTTTACTTTGCTGAGAAAGAGAAAAAAAAAAAAAAAAAAAATATATATATATATATATATATATATATATATATATATATATATATATATATATATATATATTCTGATTTTTCCTTAAAGCAGGTATTGCAGCAATCCGTACCCGAAGGAGGAGCACTACCGGGTGTGCAACTGGTGCTTAAGAGAGGAAGGGGGCAGATCCTCGGCTCGTGAATCCGCCACCGGCAACAACAACATCTCCTCGACATCCGGTGGTGCTAACCGAGACGGCCTGGGAGGAGTCATGTTGCACCGGGGTTCCTTCTCGACGTCGGACATGAACAAGCCCATCAAGAAGCAAGCGGTGCCCAAGAGGTCAAAGTCTTTTTTTTAATTTTTTTAATTTTTTTATTCTTTTAATTTATTTTTAATTTTTTTAATTTTTTTAATTTTTAATTTTTTCCCGAAAAAAAAATATAAAAAAAATGTAAAACGCCCTTTTACATTTTTTTAAAATTTTTTTAAATTTTTTTAAATTTTTTTAAATTTTTTTAAATTTTTTTAAATTTTTTAAATTTTTTATTATTTTTTTATTATTTTTTAAATTTTTTATTAATTTTTTTATTTTTTTATTTTTTTAATTTTTTCCGGGAAAAAAATATTACAAAAATATAAAACGCCCTTCACAAGGGCGTTTTACATTTTTTTAAATTTTTCAATTTTTTTTAATTTTTTTTAATTTTTTTATTAATTTTTTAATTTATTTATTAATTTTTTATTAATTTTTTTATTTTTTTCAGGGAAAAAAATATTAAAAAAAATGTTACATTTTTTTAAATTTTTTATTAATTTTTTTTAATTTTTAAATTTTTTTAATTTTTTTATTAATTTTAAAATTTTTTTTCGGAAAAAAATATTAAAAAAATGTAAAACGCCCTTCACAAGGGCGTTTTATATATTTTTATATTTTTTAAATATTTTTTTAATATTTTTTTATTTTTTATTTTTTTCTCTCTTCTCTCTCACACTCTCTCTCTCTCTCTCTCTCTCTCACTCACTCACACTCTCTCTTTTCGCCTGATGGTTGCCCATTGGAAGGAGAGCCGGAAGAAAAAAAAAAAAAAAAAGGAAAACGCCCATTGGAAGGGCGTTTTTCCTAAGAAAAACGCCCTTCCAATGGGCGTTTTTCTTTAAATAATAATTTTTTTTCCAGAGGACTTCTCTCTCCTCTCCTCAGACTGCTCTCTCTCTCTCTCCCCTCTTCTCAGACTTCCCTCTCCTCTGTCCCTCTCCCTCTCCCTCTCCCTCTCCACTCAGCTCTCCTCTCTCCCTCTCCTCTCTCCCTCTCCGCTCCCCTCCCCTACCGCTCTTCTCTCTCCGCTCCCCTCTCCCTCTCCTTCTCCTTCTCCCTCTCCGCTCTCTTTTAAATATATATTATTTGACTGGGAGAGAGGAGAGGAGAGTGTGAGAGAGAGAGAGAGAGAGAGGAGAGGAGAGGAGGGGAGGGGGAAAGAGAGGAGGAGAGAGAGGGGAGCGGGCGGACACAGGAGAGAGGAGAGAGGAGAGAAGAGAGAGGAGAGAGAAGAAAAAAAAATTAATAAAAAATATAAAACGCCCTTTTGAAGGGCGTTTTCTATTATTTTATTTATAAAATTTTTTTCTTTTCTCCTCCGTTAACGGAGTAAAATTTCATCGACGGAAAAGCGTAAAACGCCCTTCCGAAGAGCGTTTTAATGCTTTTGTTGTAAATTTAAAAACTTTTATGCTTTTTTTATAAATATATTAAACTTTTATGCTCTCACTGAAATTTTCCGTTAGTTTAATTTATTTGTTACGATTCAAATAATAATAAATTTTTTTATCACTTCTAGTATTTATTATATTATACCTACTTTAATTCAAAAATTAGGATATTATGATGTAATTTTTTAGTCCATTATTATGATTGATTTAAATTGGTTGTCATTATAATGTAACCGATTTTATTATAGTCATGAAATAATTGCAGAACGGGAGATGAATTTTTTTTTTTTTAAATTGAATTTATATATGTCGGTGAGATACCAAATCTAGGCTCTGATACAAAATATTTTTCTGTGCGCTCTTCGTCAACACATCACACATCTTCAACATTGAAATCTGGCACGATTATGAATTCTATATTTCTCCAGAAGTGTACAAATTTTTGGTATATTGCAAAACGCACATTTAAGGGACAGTTTGGTTCGACGAAGTAAAAAAATTCGAAAATCAACATTTTACGTATGCATTGCAGCGAAGTAAATTTTTTTTTATTTATTTAGGTACTTTGTAGAAGTGTGGATTAGAAGTGAAAAATTCTAAAGACTAGTGTTTGATTGGTTGTTGAAGTGAGTAAAAAGTATAACTTTTTGTTAAAGTTGCATGAATAGTAAATCTATTTTGTTAAAGTAGAAAGTAGTTGGTTCTCCAACCAAACGCGTGAACTCAGAATGAGAATTTTTTACTTCGGAGAAAAAAAAAACTCCAATGTCAAAACTTCGATTTCGTGGCAGACAAATTTATTGTTCATGTCAAATCACAGTAAATCTCGTCTGCAAATCCTCCAACCAAACACGTGAAGTGGTCATAAATCCAAAAAAAATGCCACTTTTGCATTCAAAATCCATAAACCAAACAACATATAATTTCATTGATAAATCTTTACATCTTGTGATATTTTTTGTGAAATTTATATCAATAACTTTCTTCCTATTTAGGCTCTTTTTCCAAAGTTAGCATAATTGATTGTGATTCATAACTCAAATAAGTTCAACTGAACCCTAGTAGTATTCGTCTCGCGTCATATTCCAATTTAACGTAAGATGAAGCCCTAAAGGAAAAAAAAAATTACTCGTATGAAATTTGGGACTTATGAAAAATTGAAAATGGAAGCTTCAAATAAAATATGAATAATTAACTACTATAAATTTATTACAAAAATTATAATAAAAATACTAAAATAATAATTAGAATAACGGTTTGGAATGACGTGTTGGTACGTTGGAGGCGGAGAAGATAAGAAAGATATATTCACTTTAAGATTATGGCATCGTACCATACAAACTCAAAATAGATTTATTATTATTTAATTCTTCAATGAATAATATAAACTTACAAACTATTTATAGACTTTCAAGAAATAAAAAGAAGATAAAGTCAATCTTTAAAGACTTGTCTCTAAGATAACTTAAATCATAATTGATAAAACAGATAAAATTTATATTCTCTATATAAATTTATCAAAATTAACTAAATAAATAATAGAAATTCTTAAATTGTTTTCTACCATTTTACTCGACTTAAAAAAATCCAACTCATGGTGAATTGTGTAATCGTAAAATTCGATAATTATGCTTATGCTAACGTCCTCCAAATTGGCTATGACAAAGGCCTATGATTTGGTTGTTTAGTCAACATAAAAACTTCTAAAAAGACGACGAAATCCATGACGACACTGGTGGTTGTGGAGGTGCAAGAAGAAGAATATCTGCTTGGCAAATAACATTAGGCACCTTTATAAATGGTGGTTGTATGCATGCGTCTAAAGAAGTAAAATGATCGTCCCTACAATTAATTATTATTTTTTGCAAACTATCATAATTATTTGTAATAAAAAAAAATAGAAATTGTTCACGAGTTTGATTTTTGGGATATGTTCAAAATATTTAGAAGACTTAATATGTTATTTAAATTTATTAGAATAATCAGACATATTTAATTCTTCTATGGATGATATATAAATGTAAAAATTTAATTTTGTTTTAAACATAGACTTAGTTTCAACCACATACTTAATCTGTGTTTTAATTATGATAGATTCAACAAAAAGACACTCTAACGATGTGGTTGACTCCGAATTGAACTCTACTTGTGTAAATAAGCTCACTATTTTAGGTTCGTTAGGTTCTACTAATTGATACTCAAAGGATATGACTGAATTCGACATGAACTCCATTTGTGTATCCGTACTAGTCTTCTTTCTAACAACATGATTGCAATATATAGATTTTATAAGTTTATCACGTCTAGAATATAAAAATCCTTCAAAACATTTAATAAACTCTTCATAATCCATATTTTACTTTTAATTGTTTTCTTGGCCTTTACCTATAAATAAAAAATATTTTTATCCTAGAGCTTTGATACCAATTTGACGCGGGACGAAGACGTAGAGGAAAAAAAAATATAGTTTGTATATAATTTGGGCCGGACTTATAAAAATTTGGACGCATAAGCTTTAAATGACATGTGAATAATTCACTACTATAACTTTATTACAAAAATTATAATAGAAATATAAAAATAATAATTAGAATACCATATTTCAAATGGTTTTTGGTAAGATCGAAGGTGGAGTAGAAGATAAGATAGAGAGACCCCCCTTTAAAATTTTGGCATAGCACCATATAAACTCAAAATAAATTTCTCATTCTTCAATTTTTTTGATGAATAATTTATGAACTTAAACTATTTAGAGGCTCTCAAGAAAAAGAAAAGATAAGCCAATCTCTAAAAGCATATCCCTAAGATAACTTAAATCATAAATGGTAAAAAACATATAAAATCAATTTCTATCGGAGAATTGAACAATGAGAAATATATTTTTGAGTTTGTATGGTGTGATGCCAAAACTTTAAAGTGGATATCTCTATCTTATTTCCTTCTTCGCCCCCAACGTTGTCGTCTAGTTGGGTCTCGAGTACAAATGTCTAGCAACAAGATTCAACGACATTTACCCGTTATTTTTAAATTGGATATTCCTAATTCCTGATTATTAATTTTGTTTTTCTATTAAAAATATTTGTGATAAATTTATAACTGGTAATTGTTCACATCTTATTTAAAGTTTTTGCCCCCAAATAAAGTTAAATTCATAAAAATCATATTTCTTTTAGGTCTTCATCTCGCATCAAATTTTTGTATCATAGTCTAGGTGTAGGCATGTTTATGCATTTATATAGCAGGAGAAATTTTAGGTTTCAAACATGGAAGATAGGAATTTGTTTGATAAATTTTCTTTATTGATAATAGACTTTAGAAAGCAAATAATAGATTAATTAAATCTTAAGTTCAATTCATTTGATGCTATGACAGAGACTTTGAATGCTAGAGTCAACCAAATAGAACTGATATATGCCCTTGAACAATCCCATAAAAAAGTCAAACAAGATCCATCACATTCGAAAATTGGTACAATCGTCATTGAACCAAACACACCTCTTGACACAAATCATAATGATGTGAAAAATTCTAGTGATTGTTGAACCAAGTCGTTGATACCCCTTGAGCTGTCAACATTACTTCTAAATAGTCCACCTAGCGAGTCTACTAAAATTGTTGAGTATGTCAGAACCACAATCCCGCAAGTTGAATTGGTACCACAACATACATTTGAGTTGAATCCTCAACACATAATTGTGAATTATTATTATTATTTTCCAAAAAAAAAATCCACAATTTGCAGGATTGGACAATTGGACGAAATATGCTTGTTATGAAAGATACATCACTACATCAAGAGTTGTCTTTTAGTTGTATCGACATCTTCGGGACAATCATACGTCCTTCCATTCTTTCAAAAGTAGCAGTTACTATTGATCAAGGAGTCGTGTTGTTTATTCCTCCACCACGACTATCAATACTATTGTGCTATCCTTCTAAGATTTCAGAATTTCTATAGTTATTATTTCCTTCAGTATCGCCTCCACTGTAATATCCCACTCTGCGAGGTATATTGTGCTGGCTTGTTGGTTCGAAGCGCCTAGTTAGCTTTGGATTCATGTAGAAAAATTATTCAAAAATCTTTATGATCGGGACGAAAGAACAATTTATAAAATGGTGGGTATTTTTTTTATCGTTCTCTCATTTACCTTCACACTTTAATTAAAAAAATTATTAGAATTTTTTCTATATTTCATAGGATTGCTAATGCTAAGTAAAGGAACCAAGATAAAATAGAGTAATCTTATTATTGTTAAGTTGTTATATAGAAATATGAAATATTGTACTGTTGTTACAAAGACATAAAATTATAAAAAATAAGGGTTTGGGGCCGTCGAGCCGTCACTGTGGAGAACCCGGAATTGGGAAGTAAATAATTGTAGAAATTCCAGTATTGGAAAGAATGAAAAGAATTTGAAAGTATAAAAGAGAATGTGTTGCATAGTTATGTCAAATTTATGTTATCATGCATGTTATATTTTAATGACTAAGTATTTAAAAAATTTAGTGGAGCTCGCTACCTACACTTAAATGATCATCGTCTTACCATGAATAGTCCAAAATGGTGTGTCATCAGTGATCGTTATATAGTTAGTTTGCATGTTAATTAATGATAACTATTTTGCAGACCTAACATTTGATGCATGAAAGAACTCGTGACACATTTACATATTTTATGAATGCTAACAATTAATACATGGACACACTTATAACACATTTATATATTATGAATGTTAATCCTTTTCTAGTTGGAAAGCATGGTGGAATTTGGGTAAGTTTAATTATTGTATCATGTGATCCATTATTAGGATCAGTTTAAATTATTTGGCATTAACATGTAACCTATTTTATTCTGCATATATAGTCATGAAATAATTGTAGAACATGGAATGAATAAAAAAAAATAAAAATTGACTTTATATACATTGATACGATACCGATGTTTGATAATAAACGAAAGAAATAAAATGAGATTTATACGAAACCCGCTCTTTGGTTTACAAACAAGAAGTACAATTAATCCTATACGAGGATGTCAAGTACAATTTTTTAATTTGGGTAAATATTGCTATAGGAGTCTGATCTGCAGCCGATCACTTTGTCCCTTGGACCACACGATGATGAAGAAGTGTTGTAGAAGACAGAAAAAGCTTCGAAGGTTGCAGAGGAGAGTGGATGCTCGATGCCAAAGTCGTCGATCACTACTCTTTGTCTGAGCTCTGGATTCTTCTCTCTCAAAGACTTTTCGACTCTCGACCCTAATTTCTCCTTTTTGTTGACCTTGGAGTTCTCGACCCTGTTTCTGACCCTGGACCTCTGTCAATAGAGGTCTCTATTTATAGGGTTTTAGTGACAGTAACCATCCAGTCGGCGTAGAAGCCGGGCAGTGGAGAGTATGGCACTTTTTATGCGATGGTTACAATAACTGTTACCCACGTATAAATGATCTTCTGAATCTGCGTGTGACGCGTGTCCCATTAAGAGATAATGCGTATAACGGCTGCAAAGATCACGACATAAAAGCCACGTCGGTAGTTATCCCTCACATAGAAAAGGTTGGCGTAGAAGCCAATAACTGTCACCATGGCGTAGAAGCCAAATAGTTACCAAACTGGCGTAGAGGCCAGGTAGGCGTAGAAGCCGAGCAGGCATAGAAGCCGAGTAGGCGTAGAAGCCTGGTAGGCGTAGAAGTCGGATGCTGCATAGACAGGCAGCTAGCGTAGAAGATAGCTGATCCTCCTTCCTTGACTGAGGCCTTGAGCGAATTCTGGACCAAATAGCCTTAATACGCACCAATGCAAATGTAACTTGAGTTGGCGTATTTCAAGGAGATAGCTTACGGCGTGCTTCTCATAGCTGAAAATAGCCTGGTGGTGTATTCCAAGGAGATATCGTACATCGTGCTCCCATAACTGAAAATAGCCTGATGGCGTAATGTGCAAAAGTGATGATGTGGACGTTTTAGCCAAATTTATGGCTTTTGGAGATATAATCAAATCTCTTGCATTAAATGCAGAGATCTGCCCCCATCCTGCGCATTAAATGCAGAGGCGTGTCTCAAAGATCTGCCACCATTCTGAGCATTAAATGCAGAGACGTGCCTCGAAGATCTGCCACCATTCTGCACATTAAATGCAGAGACGTGCCTCGAGCCCTGTACGAAGAGCAGCTTTTGACGTGGCAGCCTGTTTGTTTTCTGTGGAGCGTAAAAAGCTCACGTCTGCCTGTTTAAAACTAGGCAGCGTATTTCCTTGTATGCGTAAAAGCAGTTTATGCCAAGGAAATGTCACTAAACGACAGTTTGGGTCGCTGTGCCACGCCATCATTACAGTCGTCGTCTGGATAGTCGTGCAGTACTCTTTGTCAGGAGTCAGACGTCAAGTTCACTGCATGATTTGACTGGTTCATTCGAGGAATACGAAGCGTTCCTCGTATACTTCTATGCTGTATTAAAAGCGGATGAGTTTTACGCCATAAAGGCGATATAGCACCCTTTTTACGCTGAAGCAGCCTGGACATACTGCATTACGCGGATAGTCCTTGAGCTTATATTTTATGCTGTACTTAGCGGAAAAGCTCTGTTGTACGCCGATGGCTCCGAAGTCATATTTTACGCTGCCCAGCACCAACATGCTGGGTATAGCTATTCAGCGTATTTTTCATGCTTCTATAAGACCCCCTTCAAAGTTTTCAAATTTCTCATAATTTGAAACACTTTGAATGAAGCATGAAACGGTCAAGTCTGACTCGTTCTTCAAGGCTGACTTCTTGGCGGATTATTAGAGATTTGTTGGAATTCGGTGTATTCTTTTTTGCCTATATAAAGGCTGAGAAGTTAACTGTTCTTCCCACATTTCCTTCACCATACAGAGATGATTGCCGGAGTTCGTCGGGTCGACTTGAAGAAGAAGAAGAAGACCATGTTCTTCCAGCATGTAAGGAGCCAAAAAAGAAGGCGTCTTCGAGCAAATGTCCTCTGCAACGATGGATCATGGAAGGATATCATACCTTCCTTTGCTCGGGATAATCAGCAACTTCATATGACGGTTCGTCCAGGAGAGAGGAAGGATCACATTCGACCACACAGCTTGCAAGCTGTATTTTCTCCTGTCGTTCGTGGACGAGAGCAGACAAACTAGCTCTGTCCTCGAGTATTGAATCGGGTCTAAAACCTCAACTCAATCTGTCATGGCGTATGGAGGATGGGCTCTGAATAATTTAGGCAGGCCCAATTTTGTATCCTCCTGCCATTAATCATTTTCTTGTTAATCGGTCGCGAAAACTGACTAACTGCTGAAGAAGACGGAAGAAGATCTCCACCAATACGAGAACCTGGCAGAACAGATTCCGGGGGTGACCTTCCAATGAAGATGAGGAAATCCTTTGTAGATGGTATTTTCCTCATATGTAATCATGAAGATAAAAAAAACCCTTTGTAGACTGGATTTCCCTCATATGTAATCATGATTTAATAAAATCGTCTTCTTCTGTGCATATGATTATTTTGCCATATATTTTGCTGTGATGAAGTCTGAATATGTGTAGCTTTGACACATATGGTAACTTTACGCCGACTCTGATAGAAAGAGTATTAGGTCCCGTCCTGTCTTTTACGCATAACGAAAGATGTGCAGAAAGCCGTTTAGCATTTAAGTCGAGTATTCGAACTGTCCTGCTGTTAGGAATGGAGAGCTGCGTAGAATTCTGAACCGTCACTTCTGATAAGAAGAATTTTTGTTCAGACCATCATCTTCAAGAATGATTTCCAGAAAATCCCTTGAAATAGGGCGAGAAATAGCTGTCAAACTGAGTTACCATCTTGAACTGTAGAGGAAATATTCAAACTGGATTCTGGATGAACTTCCAATCGACCCAAGAAGAAGAGTAATTTTCAAAGCTGAACTCTGTATTCTTTGGGTACATAGGATATTTTGAGGTCAAAAAGGAGTATCTTCTACGTGAACCCTTGCAATTGACCGCCTTGAGATATATACGCATACTCTGGCCTGCGTATTTTCAGATATGCGGAGAGTCATAGACCTGTAAATGTGGATGAGCGTAAAATCATAAGTTTGTAGCCTTTCGAGCGTAAAAGCTGCTGAGCATAAAAGAATCCGGGCGTAGGAACTATAGATTTGTAGCCTCTGAAAAGAAAATCTTTCGAGCGTGAAGTTGTGGATCTGTTGCCTCTGAGCGTAAAAGCCATCAAGCGTGAAATCATAGATTTGTAGCTTCTGAGCGTGAAGTCGTAGGTTTGTAGCCTCTCGAGCGTAAAAGCTACCGAGCATAAAAGAATCCGGGCGTAAAACCATAGACTTATAGCCTGTGAGCGTAAAACCATAGATTTGTAGCTGTTGAGCGTAGAAAGCTCCTTGGCGTAAAACCACGAATCTGCTTTGCACGAAAACTTTTTGAATTCGCTGACTGTCCGCCTTCCCTGAGTAATAGGCTGACGTAGTCCCCAATCATAACCGAATATTAAATATCGGATTTGGTTAGGGATTCGAGGAGTCCATCCGAACTCTATAGATATCCCAAGGCTTTCAGAGAGAAGACTCTTCACCTGTCTTTTGTAAAAGAAAGTTTTCGTCTCTTCGAGTTCTCTCCTTCGTTTCCTCTGAGCAACCTGAGTTTTCAGCAATGGCACCAAAACCAATCTCCTCCTCTAAGGGAAAGAAGGCTGCCTCCTCTTCTCGCTCCTCTGCCCAAGCGAGAGCGACCTCCGTCGGGCAAGGCGATCTTCATTCTGAACGAAGTATCCCACCGACGAGCTGTGCACCGGACGTTATAGGTAAAGCTTTTGGGACGAAAAGAACGAAAAAAAATCCTTTACACACGTTGTACGTGAACGCACTAGGTCGTCTTCTGTGCTGATAGCATCTTCGAGGAAGATGATGCACAAAGATGTTTCATCTTTTATGCCCACATTTCTAATGTATCAGCGTAAAAACTCCATATTTTCGCAGTCTGGCGTAAAAGCTTTGACTGTCAAAACTTGGCGTATACTATAAAATTTGAGCGTTACGCTTCTGGATGAAAATTCTGGCGTAATAACTCAAACTTTGGCAGTCTGGCGTAAAACATAGGCTGTCAGGTTTTTTGTGTATACTGCCAGTCTTGAATTTTATGCCTTGGAATAAGATTCCAGCGTAAAAGATCAAGTTTTTACAGTCTTGGCGTAAAGCATAGACTGTTGATCTTCGGCATATGCTGCAAGATTGTGAGGTCTAGTATAGAAACTGACGTATTTTCTTGTACTTTGTAGTTAACTTGCATATATCTCCGCTGGCCGAGGTGATGGGTTCTGCTGCCGGGATGCTGCATTCCAATTACCTGGAGGATTTGTCCCACGTGACATTTTCTATCTCCGGACCCCAGTATCCTAAAGGAAGGGGAATCCTGATATCGTCTCAAGGCGAGCGAATGTTGTTGAGCATGATCAACGGAGAGCCCCTGACGTACATAGACGGGGCCCAATATATAAAGTCGGCTTTTCTCTTCGGGGACATGATTGACAAACAGTCCCAGATAAAGCCCAAGAAAGAACTCTGGGTTTTCCCTGCCGGGGCCTTGGTCATGTATCTGCCCAAGATGCTGAGAGACTACCCTATCTCGGCATTCTTCCATGCCACACATCCCAGGAGGATATCGTGGACGCTGACTCCCAATCTTCACGGCCAGCCGGGAAAGATATTTTACCAGAAAGGATCTGACCAAGGGTCATTTATCAGCCGCCCTTCCGACTCTGTGATGCCGTTCAGGGGATTGTATTCGGGCAGTGTCCCGAGTGAAGATACTTTACTGCTCCAACCGGTCCAATTACCGACTTTCTGCAATGATTTCATGGGGCATGGAGGAGTATACCCCAAGGTTAATCCTCGGACCAATGGATGGATCACCCCTACAAATCTTCGGTGGGCTCGTTTAGCTGACTGGGCACTGAAGCATTTTCAGACTGAGCTGGAGAGCATTGGTCTGTATGCAGCTGTGAGTGCTACCAGTGTTGGGTTACCTCTTGTTTGTGGTATTAAACGAAAGAATAAAAGTGTATTTCAATGACGGGGTTTATACGAAACCCGTGCCCTTTGGTTTACAAACAAACTTGTACAATTTAATCCTATACGAGGATGTGGGAGTACAATTTATTTAATCTGGGTATAAATTGCTATAGGTGTCTGATCTGTAGTCGATCACTTTAGCCCTTGGACCACATGATGTTGAAGAAGTGCCGTGGAAGACAGGTAGCAGCTTCGAAGGTTGCAAAGGAGGGTGGATGCACGATGCCAAAGTCGTCGATCCCTACTCTTTGCCTGAGCTCCGGACTCTCTCTCTCTCTCTCTCGACCTCCGGTTCGATCTTTCTGGGAAGTTCGACCTTGTTCGATCTTCAAGTTTGAAGTTTTTTTCGACCTTGTTCGATCTTCAAGTTTGAAGTTTTTCGACCTTGTTCGATCTTCAAGTTTGAAGTTTTTTCGACCTTGTTCGATCTTCAAGTTTGAAGTTTTTCGACCTTTTTCCCCATTGATAGGGGTCTCTATTTATAGAGTTTTGGTGACAGTGACCACTCCATCGGTGTAAAAAACGAGGAGTGGAAAGTACAGCACCCTTTTACACAACGGTTAAAATAACCAATGCCTGCGTATAGATGACCTTTTGAGTGAGCATGTGACGCGTGTCCAACTAAGGGGACAAAAAGCGTATATCTGCTGCGAAGATCACGGCGTAGAAGCCACGTAGGTAGGTATCTCTTGTGTAGAAGAGGTTGGCGTAGAAGCCAAATGACTGTCACCCTGGCGTAGAAGCCAAATAGGCATAGAAGCCGAGTAGGCGTAGAAGCCGAATGGGCATAGAAGCCGAGTAGGCGTAGAAGCCGAATGGTCGTAGAGACTGAGTGGGCGTTTGAAGCCGAATGGTCGTAGAGACTGAGTGGGCGTTTGAAGCCGAATGGGCGTAGAAGTCGAATGAGCACAGATCTTAAATGGGCGTAGAAGCCGCTGCGTACCATGCTAGAGTGCTGATGTGGACGTCTTAGCCGGAATTACGGCTTTTGAAGATATAATCAAATCTCTTGCAGAGATTTGCCACCATCTTGTGCATTAAATGCGGAGGCGTCTTTTGAAGGTCTGCAGCCCTTCTGTGCATCCGTCGTAGAGACGTGCCTTGAGAGAAACTGTCACCGCTCTGTGCAATTAGACGTAGAGACGTGCCTCGAGTCCCGTACGAAGTGCAGCTTTTGACGTGGCAGGCGGTTTGTCTACTGCGGAGCGTAAAACAGCTCATGTTTGCCTGTGTAAAATAAGGCAGCGTATCCCCTTGTACACGAAAGAGCAGTTCATGCTGAGGGGACGACAAAAAACGATAGTTCGATAATATTTTAACCAAATCCTCTGCATTAAATGCAGAGATCTGCATTATACTGTGGTGCGCGTCCCGAGGGGTCTGTCCTCGTTTCCAGCCGTCGTCTGGGTAGCCGTGCAGCACTTTTTGTCAGGAGTCAGAGGTCAGGTTCACTGCGTGACTTGACAGGTTCATTTCGGGGAAGACAAAGCGTTCCTCGTACGCTTTAACGCTGCTTTGAGATCGGTTGAGTTTTACGCCATGAAGGCGATGAAGAACCATGTTTACGCTGGAGCGGCCTGGACGTACATCACTTACGCGGATGGTCCTTTGAGTTTGTACTTCATGTTGTGTTTAGCGGAGAAAGCTCTGCTTGTACGCTTGATGGCTCTGAAGGCCTCTGTTTACGCTGCTCTGCATCAGTATGCTGCGTAGCTCCTCCCAGCGTATTTTTCATGCTTCTACAAGACCCCCTTCAAAGCTTTTAAATTCTTCGAAAATTTGAAACGCTTTGAATGAAGCATGAACGGCCCTCGTAACTCGAAACGTTTCTGAATGGAGCGTTGAAACGGTCGATGCGGACTTTATGACGAATTTATTGGGGACCGCTGTGATCTCTTTCGCCTATAAAAAAAGGCTGGGGGGGTTAACCTGTTCTCCCCACATTTCCATCACCATGCAGAGATGATCGTCGGAGTTCGTCGGGTCGACCTAAGGAAGAAGGAGATCATGTTCTTTCAGCATGTAGGGAGCCAAAAAAGATGGCGTCTTCGAGCAAGTGTCCACTGCAACGATGGATCATGGAAGGATATCTTAGCCTCCCTTGCTCGGGATAATCAACAACTTTGTATGGCGTTTGCCCAAGAGAGAGGAAGGGTAGTATTTGACCACACCGCTTGCAAGTGGTGTCTTCTCTCGTTGCCTCCGGTGACGAGAGTCAGACAGACTTGCTCTGTCCCGGCTTGGGCGGCGCACAAAGCATGGGATCTACATAATTTATGCAGGCCCAGCTCTGTATCCTCCCGCCGTTGATCATTGCCATGTCAGTCAGTTTGCTGGAACTGACTGACTGCTGGAGAAGATGGATGAAGAATTGAAGCCCAGCGAGAACCTGTCAGAACAGCTTCTGGGCGATCTTCAGACGACGAGGGGGGATCTCCTTTGTAGACGGAGTTTCCCTCAGATGTAATCATGAAAAATAGAAAAAACCCCTTGTAGATTGGATTTCCCTCATATGTAATCATAATTTTGATTTTAATAAAATCATCTTCTTCTTCATATGATCATCTTGCCATACGTTGCTGTGAAGTCTGAATATGTGTAGCTTTAATACGTCTGATTATTTACGCCAACTCTGATAAGAAGAGTATTAGGCCCGGCCCTTTACGCGTAGCGAACAGTCCATAGAACGCTGTTAAGCATTTTTTGAACATTTAGAACTGTCCTGTTGCTAGGACTGAGGGACCGCGTAGAGCTCTGAACTGCTGCTTCTGATGAGCAAAAATTTTGTTCAGACTTCGTCTTCAAGAATGACCTCTCGAAACTCCCTTGGAACATGGTCGAGGATTTGTCTGTCAAACTGAGTTTGCCATCTTGATAGACGAGATATTCAGACTGGAGTCTGGATGAACCTCCAATTTTGGACCCGAGAAGAGTAATTTCTCAATGTTTGAACTCTGTATGTTTCGGGTACTTTGGGGTCAAGAACGAGTATCTTCTGTGTGAACTCTTTGCAATTGACCGCTTCGGGGACTGTTCGGATATGCGAAAAGTCGTGGAGCGTGAAATCATCAGCCTGTAGCCTCTGGGCGTAAAACACCATCGAGCGTGAAATCGTAGACTTGTGGTTCCTGAGCTTGAAGTCGTAGGTTTGTTGCCTCTCGAGCATAAAAGCTACCGAGCACAAAGGCATCCGGGTGTAAAACTATAGACTTATAGCTGTCGAACGTAAAGTCGTAGATTCGTAGCTGTCGAGCGTAGAAAGCTCCTTTAGCGTAGGACTGGAGATCTGTAGCCTGTGAGCGTAGAACACCATCGAGCGTGAAATCGTAGACTTGTGGTTCCTGAGCGTGAAGTCATAGGTTCGTAGCCTCTCGAGCATAAAAGCTACCGAGCACAAAGGCATCCAGACGTGAAACCATAGACTTATATCTGTCGAACGTAAAGCCGTAGATTCGTAGTTGTCGAGCGTAGAAAGCTCCTTTAGCGTAGAACTGTAGATCTGTAGCTCCTGAAAAGAAAATTTCTCCGAGCGTGAAGTTTGCAGATCTGTTGCTTCTGAGCGTAAACTGAGCGCCACCGAGCGTGAGATCATCGATTTGGTATCTGCTGAGCGTAAAGTCGTAGGGTTGTTGCCTCTCGAGCATAAAAGCTACCGAGCACAAAGGCATCCGGGCGAAAAACCATAGACTTATAGCTTGATAGCGTAAAACCGTTGATCTGTTGCTGTCGAGCGTAGAAAGCTCCTTTAGCGTAGAAACCGCCGAACTGCTTTGCGCGAAGAATTTTTCGAATTCGCTGACTGTCCGTCTTTTGAGAGTAGTGGGCTGACGTAGCATCCAATCATAACCACCTATTAATTGCGAGATTTGGTTAGGGTCTCGAGGAGTCCGTCCGAGGATTCGAGGAGTCGACTCGAACTCTATATATATCCCAAGCCTTTGAGAGAAAAAACTTTTTATCCGTCTTCTGTGAAAGAGAGCTTTCGACTGTTCGAGTTTTTCTTCGTTCCTTCTCCGAGCACTTCGAGTCTTCAGAAATGGCGCCGAAACAAACCCCCTCCACTAAGGGAAAGAGCATCGGTTCTTCTTCTCATTCTTCTGCCCCAGCGAGGGAGTCTTTGGTCAGGCAAGGTGAACTTCACTCTGAGCGGAGTATCCCGCCAACGAGCAGCGCACCCGGTCTTAGAGGTAGAGTCTTTTGGGATGACAAAAACGACAAAAAATCCTTCGCACACGTTGAACGTGACCGCGCTAGGTCGTCTTCTGTGCTGATAGCCTCTTTGAGGAAGATGATACACGGAGACATTTTCATCTTTTACGTCCATATTTCTAATGTGCCAGCGTAAAAACTCCATATTTTTGTAGTTCCGAGCGTAAAAGCTTTGGCTAACGAAAATTGGCGTATATCGTAAAATTTGAGTTTTACGCTTGTGAAGGGGACTTTCGGCGTAAAATGACCAAATTTGTGCAATCTTGGCGTAGAGCACAGACTGTCGTTTCTTTGGTCTTTATGTTTGTGCAAGATTTGTAATGACATATTTTCCTTGCACTTTTGCAGTTGATTGGATGAGTCTCCACTGGTCGAGGTGATGGGTTCCGCTACTGGGATGCTGTACTCGAACTATCTGGAGGACCTGTCCCACGTGGCATTTCCCATCTCCGGACCCCAGTATCCTGAGGGAAGGAAGTTTTTGATATCGGCTCAGGGTGAGCGGACGCTGCTGAACATGATCAACGGGGAGCCCCTGACATACGTAGACGGGGAGCAGTACATAAAGCCGGCTTTCCTATTTGGGGACATGATTGATAAACAGTCCCAGACGAAGCCCAAGAGAGAACCCTGGGTTTTCCCTGCCGGGAATTTGGTTTTGTATCTGCCAAGGATGCCGAGGGATTATCCCATCTCGGCTTTCTTCCATGCGACGCATCCCAGGAGGATGTCGTGGACGTTGACTCCCGATCTTCACGGCAAGACGGGGAAGATCTTTCATCTGAAAGGGGCTGACCAGGGGTCGTTTGTCAGCCGCCCTTCCGGCGTTGTGACGTTGTTCAGGGGACTGTGCCCGGGCAGTGTCCCGAGTGAAGATAGCTCAGTGATCCAGCCGGTCCAATTGCCGACCTTCTATAATGACTTCATGGGACGATGTGGGGTATATTCCAAGGAGAATCCTCGGTGCAACGGGTGGATCACCCCAACAAACCTCCAATGGACTTGCCTAGTTGACTGGGCTTTGAAGCACTTTCGGCGTGCTTAGTGCCCAGGTCGTTGAGGATCTTATGGAGGAGGCTAAAGCTCCAGATCAGATTCTCGCTGAGGGGGTAGGAAAGTACCCTGAAGGCACTAAGGCCTACAGTTACTTGAGGCGCTGCCGCAGGCCTCTGTCTAAGGAAGCCCAGCTGGCTGGTTTCCTCTCGATATAGCTGCGTCGAGTAGTAGTGCCCGGTACTGCGTCCGCGGACCGCATTCACCGGAACATCTTGTGGCCGGCAGTGCGTCTGGTGTTCGGGGCAAGACTGGGCTTGCTTCCTGCCATGGTGTGTCGTATACAGGCAGGCCTGAGAGCCACGACTGATGGGTTGCTCGTCGATGAAGCTCGACGTGAGAGTTTTTCCCGGGTGGAATTACCATACCTGTACTTGATGGGATGGTTAATTCTCCACAATCCCCGGGTGATGTCTCCCGGCTCTGGTAGCAGCTCGGGGGGTAACTTCTTGCCGAACTACAAGGACTCTCCCTGGAATATGAACACAACTTTGGATTGTCGGCTGGTGTTGAACCTCAGTCACGGCTGGAAGCTCCTCTGTACTCCCCCTCCTGTACATCGCAATCAATCAGGGGTGAGACTTGAGGATTCAGGTGGAGAGAAGACCGATCTTTCTCTGGAAGCTTTTAATTGGTTGGTCTGCATTAGACCCTCCCATCTGTTGTATAGGAGCGAAGACCATTGCTTCTTCGAGCCCTACTTGCCTAGTCGGTTCGCCAGGCAGTTTGGGTACGATCAGTTGCACGTGGGCAATGCCGTCACCAGCTTTAGGTCCAGGGGCGGACTCATTGACGGAGCCAGAGGGTGGCAATATTTTACCATGGGTTGTACGGGAGCAATCTTCATTGTGCCGGTCGTTACAACCTCCACGGAGCTCCGCATTCTCCATTCTTACGCCCAGTTCTATGTGGCGATCAACACCTTCCATCGCGATTTTGACATGCGTGGAAGCTTCAGGGTGCCTTCTCCCAAGCCTGGGGAAAGAGTTGAAGTCCCCTCGGTTTCTTCTGACGAGGGTGAGGAGTCTGGCACTCCGGATGAGCCTCTGGTGTCGATGCCGAGGTGTGAAGTGCCTCCGCCTGTGGGGGCTTTGGTAGTCTCTTCCGGGAAGCGACGGGCTTCTGCCCCGAAGGAAGCTTCTCTTCGTAAGAGGAGGAAGGAGACGGTTGCTCGTCCTCTCCGCATTCTTGGTATTGAGGCTCCTGGGAGTGAGCCTGCATCTCCCCATATCAGGGATGATTCTTTGGCTGGAGGTTCCTCGCCTTTTAGAGAGGGACCTTCTACAGTTCCGGCCGGCGGCACCGGAGAATCTTCGCTAGAGGTTGCTGTCGTTGCTACTGCTCCAGGTAGTGGAGCGAGATTGCCTGCGTGGCCGCGGCAGATGGGAGAATCTTTTCTTAGACCACCAACGGATAAAACTCCCGCTGTGTCAGCGAGCACGCCTAACGAGATTCCAGTTGACAAACCTCGACTGCGTCTCGGTGAAGGCTTGGCAGAACTCCGGGCGATGTCGGTTGGCCTACCTCATTCTCCAGGTATGATAGTTCGCATTGCGTCATTAAAGCGTGGTTTAGCTACATCGGCTGCAGATGCGCCATATATACCGTTGGCTCCGGGTAAATGTCGTCTTTATGTTTCCCTTTAGAAAGATTACCATCATATTGATATCAACTTTCTGGTCCTTTTCTCAGGGGATGGCGTCCACGGGGAGTACAGCGTTGAAGCACCTTCTGGCTCTGCTCCGGCTCCTGGCGATGATACGGAGGCCTTCGACTTCGAGAAGGAAATACCTTCGGGGGCCAGCTCGCCTGGAGTGGTTTTGTCATCTCGAGAGGAGAACGAACTCGTCATCGTGACTTCGCCTCTCGCGAGTATGCTGATGACTTCGACCGTCGTCGTTGCACCTCCTTTTGTCGTACCACCCGTCGAGGCGGCGGCTGTGGCCACTTCGTCTGCAATCATTCTCGGAGGGGGACTTGCTGATATCGCGGCCACTCCTGGCGTTCAATCGGATCTAGTTGCGCTGACCGAGCAACATACCAGCCTCTTTTACACCGATTTGAAAACGATGATATCAATGGTGTTGGCGAAGAGTCTAGATTTCGAGCGCCTGAAGAAGACTTCTCAGTTTTCAATCGGGGCTGTCAGGGAGTTCGGCGATCCTGGGGTAGCTGACGCCCTGGAGGTGGTGGTTAATGGTTTAGAGCAACCCATTAACGAATACTTGCAGCTAACTCGGGGCAGCTTTGATGCTGAGGTCCAGGCCAGATACGACCTCATGACTGTGCGGCTTTCTACACAGCTGGAAAGCCTGGATAACTCCATCAAAACACATAAGCTGGAGATGGATAAAAGAAAAGCTGTCGTGGAAGAGGCTCTCGCTCTTGAGACGAAGCTCCGATCCGAGCACGAAGGGAACGCAGCGAGGGCCCACAAGCTGAAGGAAAAACTCGCTCTGGCAGAGGAGTGGGCTTCTCAGTCGTTGGCAGGTCTAGATGTAGCGACTGGTCGACTGAGCGCAGCGCGACGGGATTTGGAGCGTGCAGAAACTGCCCATGCGGGCTCTCTTCGGGCAAGGGTTGAGCTGACCCTTACGAACAATCCCGAGGCACGGCTGGAGCGGACTCGCGCCGATGCCTTGGTTTCCAGGAATGAGAAGATAGCTGCACTGGAGCGGCTGATTCGCGATCTGAATGCTCCCCCATCATGATGTATCCTTTCTCTTTTTGCTTCCCCAGATGTAATTCTGCTCTTATCGAGAATAAATAAAAGTGACTCTTTTCTGACTTTTGTGGACCCATCATTTCGGAATGTAAATGACAGTTTTTTTTAGGCGAGAGTGATATCAGAGGTAGTATGGACATGATAGACTCTCGATAAACTTTTTTTTTAGCAGGATATATCTATTCAGAGGTCATACAGACATGATAGGATATGATCCAGCTAGTTTCGTTTTGGGAGTTATTTTGTCAGAGTTGAGATCCTCGCTATATTCCACTCGAGCAGGAAAGATTAAGCATAGTACCTTTTCAGGAATTTGCCGTTGATAGGAGCCATTAACAGGTCTCCATTAGGCTGGGCTATCCTGTAGGCGCCGTTTGAGAACGTTGTCTCGATAACATAAGGTCATTTCCACTTGGGCTGGAATTTGCCTTTACTTCTGTGAGTAAGAATCACCGGCCTTCTTACGGCTAGAACTAGCTCGCCGACTTTGAACACTCTTTCCTTTACTTTATGATTGAAAGCTTTGGAAATGCATGCTTGGTAGAGCGCGATGCGCTGTTGAGCTTGGAGGCGTTTCTCGTCTAATCCTTCTAGCTCTTGGAGCCTTAACAGGTCATTCTTTTCTCGAGTCAGCTCATTAGTCACGGCTATCCTGAGTGACGGGATCTGAATTTTAATGGGGAGAACTGCTTCGCTTCCGTAGACCAGCGAGAATGGGGTGCAACCTGTCGGTGTTCGTACCATTGTGCGGTATGCCCAGAGACATTCGCCCAGCTTCTCATTCCAATCTCTCTTGTTTGAAGAGACGAATTTCTTCAAGAGTTTGATAATGGTTTTGTTGAAAGCTTCCGCCAAACCATTAGCAGCTGGATAATATGCCGTAGAGGCAATATTGTGTATCCGATTTTTATCGCAAAATCGATGAAACGCTTGGCTGATGAACTGAGGCCCATTGTCATGAATTATCCTCCGGGGTACCCCGAAGCGATAAATGACGTGATGCTTGATGAAGCTGATCACATTAGACGCCTTCACCTCAGCAAGAGGGATCTCCTCTGCCCATTTGGAGAAGTAATCCGTGATGGCCAGTATAAACCGGTGACCCCTAGAAGAAGACGGGTGAATAGGACCGATGATATCCATACCCCATGCGTCGAAAGGCCAGGATACGACCGTAGGATGTAGATGTTCAGACGGTTGATATATGAAGTCTGCATGAACCTGACAGGCTCTGCGTTATCTTGCATACCGTATTGCATCTGCGATCATAGTAGGCCAGTAATAGCCCATTCTTCTGATGCGATCCTGTAGCTTAGGACCGGACTGATGTGCTTCGCATACGCCGTCGTGAGCTTCACGGATAATCTGCTGTGCTTCGTCGTTAGAGAGACATCTTAATAGCAGTCCGTCGTAGGTCCTGCGATATAGGCATTATGAAGATGCGTCGTAGTAGAAGCGTAATGATCGTCTTTTGACGGATACTGCTTCTTTGGGGTCCTCCGACAAGATTCCGTATGCGACGAAATCTATGAAGGGACTTCTCCAGTCTCTTCTAGGGGGATCTGTGTTCACAGCGTAGCTGCGTTCTATGTGAAAGTTGTTCTTCACACAGAATAAATCTCTGTTAAGAAGGATTACCGAATTCTGCCTTCTTATAGGAGTGGCTAAATCTGCAGCTAGACTGGCCAAGGCATCAACTTCTAGATTCTGAGATCGAGGTACATGCTCTAGGAAGAACCCTTTGAATGTCATGGCTATCTCGACCGTTGCTCGGTGATAGGGGATGAGGTCTGGATTCCGGACTTCATATATTCCCCTGACTTGATTGACGATAAGCAGAGAATCACCGAAAGCTTCCAGGGACTCGACCCCCAGCTCTTTAGCGACTTGGAGCCCGATTAGTAGAGCGTTGTACTCTGCCACATTGTTGGAGCATAGCTCGCTAAGAGAATATGCTCGGTAGATGACGAGTTTATCAGGAGTGACCAGGACGACTCCTACTCCTGAAACGACGTTTCCCCTAGGACCGGTTCTGGAGGCACCATCGAAGAATAGTTGCCATACGTCAGTTTCCATTACGGAATTACATTCTGCAACTTCATCGGGAATGTCCTCGTATAATTTGGAGGCCTCCGGGATCGGATGAGCAGCTAGGAAGTCAGCCAGCGCTTGGCCCTTGATGGACTTCTGCGGTACGTATACCATGTCATATGGTGTTAATAGCATCGCCCAAGTCGCGAGTCGAAAATTAAGAGCACTGGGCTTGCTCATCAGTACTCGAAGAGGGTTAATCCTGGAGATGATATGAATAGTCTGGCCGGCGACATAGTGCCACGTCTTCTGGATAGCGAACATCAGAGCCAAGCATTCTTTCTCTACTGGGTTGTACCGGTGTTCGGCTCCGACCATCATCCTGCTGAGGTAGTAGATAGCCCGTTCATGACCCATGTTGTTCTTCTGTACGAGAAGAGCTCCTAGCGAATGATCCATCGCTCGAACGTACAACAAGAATGGTCTTCCCATGACGGAAGGCACCAGAACTGGAGGACTGGTGAGGTAGCGCTTGATATCTCCGAACGCTTGCTGACAGGCTTCGTCCCATACAAAGGATACACCTTTCTTCATGAGATAAGAAAAGGGCTGACATCTCCCTGAGAGGTTGGATATGAATCGCCGGATATAAGCCAGACGGCCTTGAAATCCCCGGAGTTCCCTCAGATTATGGGGCGATCGCATTTCTACGATTGCCTGGACTTTGTCAGGGTCCACCTAGATGCCTTTGGCGGTGATGACAAATCCCAGGAACTTGCCACTGGATACACCCAGAAAGGACTTCGTAGGGTTCATCTTGAGTTGATATTGGCGCATTAACTCGAATACCGTCCTCAAGTCTTGAATGTGATCGTATTTGAGGCAACTCTTGATGGCTATGTCATCCACGTAACATTCCACTGTTTTGCGTAAATGCTTATGGAATATGTTACTCATAGCCCGTTGGTATGTAGCCCCGGCGTTCTTCAATCCGAAGGGCATGACTGTATAGCAATATACCCCTAATGGTGTCCGGAAGGCAGTGTGCTTCTCGCCTTCAGGATGCATCTTGATCTGATTGTATCCTGAGAATCCGTCCATGAAAGATATGCTTTCAAAGCCGCAGGTGTTGTCGATCATGATGTCCGTGATGGGAAGAGGGAACTCATCTTTGGGGCAGGCCGCATTCAGATCTCGGTAATCGATGCAGATACGTACCTTCCCAGTCTTTTTTATGGCTGGGACAACGTTGGCGACCCAATCGGGATGTTGTTCTTCCCGGATGAAACCGCAGGCTATCAACTTCTTGACTTCAGTTTCGATGGCGTCCATCATATCTGGGCGGAACCGGCGTTGGTGCTGCTTCACTGGCTTCGAATTGGTCAATATATTGAGTTTATGAGTAGCTACCTTCGGGTCTAGGCCTGGCATGTCCTCATAATCATATGTAAAGATGTCGATATATTCCTTTATCAGCTGTATGATTTCTTCCCTTTCAGCTGGGGGAAGATTGTTGCTGATAAATATCGGCTTTGGCGAAAGTTCACCCCCAACATCAATTTGGATAACTTCGTCCTTGGTGGGAGGTTCTCTTTGCTCGAAGCGGAATTCCCACTGGGTATCCATTTGTTGAGCCCAAGATTCATTCTCAAACTGCTCAGAATCCTGTTTATCTGCTTCTACCATATTTACTGATAGTGTTTGTTCGAGAGCATCAGGTGAGTCGGGGGGCGACGAGCCGTTTTGGGAAGAGGGAAAGATGTCCTCGTCTGACTTGGAAGTCGTAAGGGAGGTGGCATACCCTAATCCGAAACGAGTTTGTCGATAGCGGGGGTCGCCGCACGGCGGCGTTCGTCTGCCTCTTCCGTAGTTGAGGCCTGGCTTCCGCTTCAAGTCGTAGCCCATGTTTTGTATGATCTTCCACGCTTGCGGGCTGTATCGGTGAACTTGTATTTTTCCAGTATCGTCATCGAAAGGATCTTCCTGGTCAGTCGGTTGATTGTGCATGCGGCCAAAGAATATTGGACGCTGACTGCTGCAGGTAGGCGGGACAATGAAGATAGAATCCTCATGTGGTCCATACGTTGTGATGACGTTGGATGATGACGCTACTTCCCAGACATACGGACGGTAGGAGTTTTGTCACGCCCCAGTCCCAAAAATACGTAGGACTTAGGACACGTAAGCATGCCAGCCGCATGGATATGGCAACTCCAATATATGGAAACCAAATCCATACGTACGCTGTAATATGAATATAAAATCTACAAGTGGTATAAAATGTAATACAAGTCACAGGGTATAATCTAAATCTCATCCACCAAAATCATGTAGAAATAAAATAACCAATGTCTATGAAACTAGATCTCAACAAGAAGTATCTAAAGATGATAGTTGGATGGAAACAAATCCACTACCAACTCGAATGGGAAAAGTAAATACAATATCAGTACAACTCACTCAAACAATAAGTACCAGCTACCAATCACGGCTCGAAGAGAAGACATCCACGAAGCATCTATTCCTTCCAAATCTGTGCTCCTGCAAATACTCAAGAACAGGTACACCTGGCAGCGGACCAGGTCCTCAGAGGGACATAACAAGTATACTTAAACATATGCCAATAAAGTACTAAAATAAACATCCAATGGGGTCGCCTAACCGTCTAAAGTGAATGCAGTTAAGAACAACTTTCCCCACAAGTGAGCTATCTGACTGAAAACTGGGATTTGGCATGGTTCTCTTTTGAAGAGCCAGGGGCCTAAAAGGCACGTCGTCTTTTGAACGCCGGTGGCCCGCCTGATAGTACATAATATATATGGGTCATCATCACCCGTATCTCCAGTGGAGAATTCGGGCTTCACAGAAAAAAGTGTAAAGGAGCTCAAATGCGGTACTTGTTGTTCTCCCCACCCCATGCTCTAAGCATGTCACATCCATGACACGATTTGGTCCATAGCCTATTCTTAGTACCCTAGCCCAATCCTGCAACCAAACAAGGACAAGGATGGGACCACCGTACTACAATAAGCTATGTCCCTGGACCTCTAATAACTGTCAAGTCTACTAGCATGCAAAGTTTCTAACAGCAGTTATACCTAACGCACAGCCTACACGTACAAGAGGCCAAACCTGCACGCAAGTCCGTGATCTACATGAGACTCACAACTCGTGTAACAACTGTGTCACGGCCAATGAACCTAATGATGCTACATGATAATGGGGTAGTCTCATGAACAAGGTCAATGCAAATACATAAATAAAAACATATCGCGACGTCACCGTCGCGAGCATTTTATATAACAATTAAAATATATAAACTAAAGACAGAAAATAAAGATGCATGCAACATATAGAATATAAATAACAGTACAATGGCAAGGTATACTTGCCTGGCAAGAAATCTGTAAAGTGTAAGCGCCCAAATGTCAAGGACACTGAACCTGGAACTAAGGACTCCGAACAAACGTCTCCGGATGCTGAAATAAACATCACCAACATTTCTGGAATAAGCAAAATAGCTAAAAAGCACATTCCTTTCGTCCAATTTGGATACAGGGGCAAAACGGTAATTTCGAGCAAAAGTGGGGTCCACGTGTGGCCCACTTTGCACCGAAAAGCGTGCCGAGGGTAACAATCTCTAAATGGGACAAACTATGGGTCAAACAACTCTAGATGTCAATACGAACCCAACGGTATGTCCAAATTTGCTTGGAATATTTTTTACAGGTTTATCAAAGCGCATTTCTTTTTGCTTCCCCTTCTCCGCCGGAGTTGGTTTCGAAGGACTGATATCTGGTACGACGGGACTTTGCTCTGAAGGTTTGGCCGCTGGAGCGTCTGCCGGTGCACCTTCCTGACTTGCTCCATAGTCGTTGAGGTAGGCCTTCCCTGAACGGGTTGCAGCAAATACCTCGTCTTCGTCTGATGCCGAAGAAGTCGCGACCATATGGCATGGCCTGCATTTGGAGCTCTTTTTGGATGTAGGCTTAGTAGCCTTAGTTTCTTCCTCGAACTCTGACACCAAATCTGGATGAACCCACATAATCTCGCCTTGCCGGGTAGTCAGGGGTACCAGGTCATGATTTTGAGCCCTAGCTGGAGGGAGATTGACGATGTTCATCGTTGTCCGAAAGATGGGTGCAACGCCACCCGGGATCTCTTGGGGAGGCAGATTGCCAAACTGCAGAGAGATCATGTTGGCCGTGACCGTCTTCTCGGTGTTGTGCAGAGTGATGGCCTTAGCATCGATTAACCCCTGGATCTTCCTTTTCAGTATGTAACACGCCTTTGTTGGGTGGTGTACGTATCTGTGGAAGATGCAGTATTTGGGGTCGTTAGTATTGCCGACTTCCTGGGGCCGCCTCAGCTCTGGAAGGGTGATCTTGCCATTTTTGACGAGACACTCGAATATACTTAGGATATCGTCGTCGTCGAAAGAGTAGACTTCGACGGGCCTGGAAGTCCCGGGTCTCGTTTGCGTGGTTGCCGCAATCTTTGGTCTGGCCGTATTGATTGCCAGGGCTTCTTTTCCTTTGGGACCACGAGGATGGTCGCTGCTAGGAGATGACCTCTTGCCTCTGTCAGAGGCGGAGATCATGATGCCATTGTCGTGCGCCTTGCGACTGTTATCTTCGGCGGCTACTGCCGAGATGATGAACGAGGGCCAATCATGGAACTGATACGGTCCTGTGAACACCGAGACCACGGAAAGGAGGTTCTTCCTGCAAATGTCTACCAATGCAGAGTCTGGAACTCCTGGAGGCATCTGTAAGGTGGCCTGACGAAAACGTTCGATGAAGATGCGAACGTCCTCCTTTTCCTTCTGCTTGACTTCGATAAGAGAGGACATAGACATGTCCATTCCTCCCTCATAGAATCACATAAAGAATAAAGCTCTGAAGTCCTCGAAGGAAGTAATGCAGTTGTCCGCCAAGCTACGGTACCACTGATAGGCTACTCCTGAGAGACAGCCTTTGAACACCCGAGTGAGGAGGGCGTCGTTCCCTTGTAGCAACACCATCATCATACTGAAATAGTTCATGTACTGACTTGGTGATGTTTTTCCCTCGAACAGGGCCATAGTCTGAGGTTTGTACCTCGGCGGGAAAGGAACCTCCTCCCAGATAGCTGGGTAGGGCTGGTTGATTCCCAGTTTCTTGAGCTGATCTTTGTGCTTCAAGGCGTCGAACTAGGCTTTCAACTCCCGTACTGCCTGCATCGGATTTTCAGTCGGAAGCGGGGCGACGGAGTGGTGCGAAGTCGGTTGTATCGTAACTCCAGCGGGAGGTAAGGCATTCTCTGAGTGAGGAAGCGGAGGAACTGCTGACTCTTGATCTAGCGCAGGCTCTTGGCTCGGGTTGGATGGTGGTAAGTCCACCCCCACATGTATCTGAGTTGGCGGGACCGACGCTTGAGCCATGGCAGTTGCGTGCTGAGTTAGCATCATATGGTGCATGTTCTCCATCATGGATTGTATTTATTTTAAAGATGTCTCCAGTATAGTGATGCGTTGTTCCACGTTCCCTGACGGCGAAGCTTCCTCGCATTCATCTTCAACGGCGTAAACTTCCATCTCCCAGGGTATCATTGAAGGATTAGTATAGGTCGCTGTAGAAGTCGACTCTACACTTTCTACCTCTGATTCGGGGGCTTGGCGACCCCCAGCGTCGGAATCAGAAGAGGACGAAGCTGGTTGTCGTGACCTTGAGCGAGTGTTTTGGAACACCCCGGCTTCAGCATTCCTGAGGAGCTCACTGAACCTCCTTCGGCTCGGAGGCCTGGAGGGATGAAATCTTGAGCTCGACCCTCCTCTACGTATGTGTGAAGCCATGTTCACAGATGCATGCGCGGGTTCCTCTTCCTGGAAAGACAGAGAGTAGCTCAACCGGTCGAAAACTGATCATTTTGCTTTGGAACAGCAGCAATTAATCACAACTTTATGACTATTACAATAGTGCTCGCTAGGAGGCGTAATAGAAATATTGGAAGGTCCCCTCTCTTTACGCTTCTGGATTAGATATTTGCGCAGGTCAGGAGGAGTTGTCGAAGAAGAAGACGAAGGCTTGTTTCTTCTGTTCCCATCCGCGAGCATGCGGAGGTTGGGCACCCCGGTTTTCCCTGTGCCACCTGTGTACAACAGATTGGCCATCTAGGTGGCGGATAATCCCCTGGGAGGGTGTCTTTCCGCAACCTGAGCTTGTTTTACGCTGAGGGACCTTGCCTGGCGTAACTCGGAGATTCGCTCAGACTGGCGTAAAGCTGGAGAGGCCCTCAGTCGGCCATCGGCTTCTCGCGTAATCCGGAGGGTAGGCAGACTGTTCCTTTGCTGGCGTAAAGGCCGAGAAGTTGAGTACTCTGCCGCTTGCTTTCCCTTGTGGAGATCACAGCGCTCATCTGGTTCACCGTAGAGGTCAGATGTTGTCTTGCGCGTGGAGCGTGATCTGTACCTCCGATTTGGCGTTGAGGCACCATCAGAAGTTTTGTCTGTACGCAGGTTTATATGAAAGTCGCCATCTTGTGTTTGATAATAAACGAAAGAAATAAAACGAGGTTTATACGAAACCCGCTCTTTGGTTTATAAACAAGAAGTACAATTAATCCTATACGAGGATGTCAAGTATAATTTTTTAATCTAGGTAAATATTGCTATAGGAGTCTGATCTGCAGTCGATCACTTTGTCCCTTAGACCACACGATGATGAAGAAATATTATAGAAGACAGAAAAAGCTTCGAAGGTTGCAGAGGAGAGTGGATGCTCGATGCCAAAGTCGTCGATCACTACTCTTTGTCTGAGCTCTGGATTCTTCTCTCTCAAAGACTTTTTGACTCTCGACCCTAATTTCTCCTTTTTGTTGACCTTGGAGTTCTCGACCCTATTTCTGACCCTAGACCTCTGTCAATAGAGGTCTCTATTTATAGTGTTTTAGTGACAGTAACCATCCAGTCGGCGTAGAAGCCGGGCAGTGGAGAGTATGGCACTTTTTATGCGACGGTTACAATAACTGTTACCCACGTATAAATGATCTTCTGAATCTGCGTGTGACGCGTGTTCCATTAAGAGATAATGCGTATAACGGCTGCGAAGATCACGGCATAAAAGCCACGTAGGTAGTTATCCCTCGCGTAGAAAAGGTTGGCGTAGAAGCCAATCACTGTCACCATGGCGTAGAAGCCAAATAGTTACCAAACTGTCGTAGAGGCCGGGTAGGCGTAGAAGCTGAGCAGGCATAGAAGCCGAGTAGGCGTAGAAGCCTGGTAGGTGTAGAAGCCGGATGCTGCATAGACAGGCAGCTAGCGTAGAAGATAGCTGATCCTCCTTCCTTGACTGAGACCTTGAGCAAATTCTGGACCAAATAGCCTTAATACGCACCAATGCAAATATAGCCTGAGTTGGCGTATTTCAAGGAGATAGCGTACGGCGTGCTCCTCATAGCTGAAAATAGCCTGATGGCGTATTCCAAGGAGATAGCGTACAACATGCTCCCATAGCTGAAAATAGCCTGATGGCGTAATGTGCAAAAGTGATGATGTGGACGTTTTAGCCAAATTTATGGCTTTTGGAGATATAATCAAATCTCTTGCATTAAATACAGAGATCTGCCCCTATCCTGCGCATTAAATGCAGAGGCGTGTCTCGAAGATCTGCCACCATTCTGAGCATTAAATGCAGAGACGTGCATCGAAGATCTGCCACCATTCTGCGCATTAAATGCAGAGACGTGCCTCGAGCCCTGTACGAAGAGCAGCTTTTGACGTGGCAGCCTGTTTGTTTTCTGTGGAGCGTAAAAAGCTCACGTCTGCCTGTGTAAAACTAGGCAGTGTATTCCCTTGTATGCGTAAAAGCAATTTATGCTAAGGAAATGTCACTAAACGACAGTTTGGGTCACTGTGCCGCGCCATCATTACAGCCGTCGTCTGGATAGTCGTGCAGTACTCTTTGTCAGGAGTCAGATGTCAGGTTCACTGCATGATTTGACTGGTTCATTCGAGGAATACGAAACATTTCTCGTACACTTCTATGCTGCATTAAAAGCGGATGAGTTTTACGCCATAAAGGCGATATAGCACCCTTTTTATGTTGAAGCAGCCTGGACATACTGCATTACGCGGATAGTCCTTGACCTTATATTTTACGCTGTACTTAGCGGAAAAGCTCTGTTGTACGCCGATGGCTCCGAAGTCATATTTTATGCTACCCAGCACCAACATGCTGTGTATAGCTATTCAGCGTATTTTTCATGCTTCTACAACCAAAATAACTTAAATTTAATTTTCAAAACATGTTTCATTTACCATCAATCTTCTTCTGTGCGCTTTTCATCAACACCTTTTCGACATTAGATTATGTACAATTACGAATTCTTTATTTCTCATGAAGTGTACGAATCTTCAGTATATTCCAAATCTCACATTTAAGTTCATTGATAAATCTTTGCATCTTGTGATTTTTTTTCAAATTATATCAAATTTTTTGTTCATACTAAGGCACTTGTTCCAATAGTTGGCCTAATTGATTGCGATCCATAACCTCAGTCAGTCTAGCTGAACCCTACCGTCTTTGTTTCATGGCACACGTAGTGTCACGACCCACACCCGGATATTCGGGCACGAGTGCGTGGGCACGTCCAGCCTACGCCGCAGTGTCGGCGGTAGTACGCTGTCTAGGTCATTTTCTGGGATCCATAAATATCTATCTCATCCACAATAATAAACAGGCAAGGATAATCACAGGAATAAGAATGCTAGGATTTCATAATATTTAATCTGTGACAACCAAATCCACAGTTATTACAAAGCCAGAAGATAAATCGGGGACAAACCCGAGTATTATACTGAAAAGGGAAAAACTAGCTAACTGGCTACTACTCCTCAAAGTAGTCTCCTGAGTAGGAACCGGCTTCTCAACTGTATCACCTGCTACCTTATCTGGGACATAATAGGTGTGGGCAAGGTTCTCATCATCGCCTAAAATAACGGATCCAGTCAGGAAAAGAGCAAAGTACACAATGCACAACAAGATTTAAACTAAATATTTGTAACAGGTAGAAAAGAACAGACTAAACATCATGTTGAGAATATGCATAATAATTAGTAAAGATTAACTGAGAATTAATGCTATAAATCAGCACTATAAGTAAAACATGTTTAATTGCTATAAACCAGGAGTATGAGTAAAACATGAATAAAATGTGACAGAAAAATGTAACTGTAACAAGACAACAAGAACTGCAACACGACAAGAACTATGTGCGTGAACTTGTGTATTTAGAATACATAGTTGGCATGTAGGGGTTATAAGGCTAATCAGGCCGTCATAGACGACTATCAGACATAAATAATCGAGTATCAGGCTGATGGTAAAGTCGCGTACCAACAGCTAGCAGTCACGACAGGGGGAAGGGTAAACTACATGCCTCCTAGTATTCTCCCACCCGACACGAAAAGCAAGACATGAAATACAATATTCAAGACATGAAATCCAGTGTTCTAACACTACGTGTAAACATCAATGTTACTAGTAGAGCAAGGAATTAATCATCACAATATAAAGATTAAACTTGAAGTGCAGGTACTTGCCTGATGTTTGGATCCAAATACAGTTATATTCTCGAGGAATTTCTAGAAATGACTCCGGATGCTGAAATAAACATTACCATCATGCTCAGAAGATATCGAATAGCTAAAAATGCCTGTCCTTGAGTTCAATTTGGAGACAAGGGCAAAAACGACAATTTCGGGTCAAAACGGGGTCCGCATGTGGGCCCGCTTTGCACCAAAAAACGTATCAGGGTCAAAGGTCTCCAAATTCACCAAACTTAGTGTCAACATGTCAGGAACGATGATACGAACCCAACGGAACTTCCAGAATTGGATTCCGATGAGCCGATCACAAAATCGCCCGTCGAGCGGGGCCTGTGGGGCCCACGACACGCGATTTTGTCAACGTTCTCAGAATCGAACCAAACTTGGGTCACAGGACCAGCGTATCGCTACGAGTCCGATGGCGCAAGTTTTATTTTGATCCGACGTGTGTACAGGAAGTTAGGGCTTAATTCAGAAAAGGCGGATACGGGACGGTGTCCGCGGATACGCGTTGATCCCGGTGTGCACGCACACCCGAATCGACTTTCGTGAAATCCCACACGTTCGTATCAACGCTGTGCACGTATCTGTGAAGACCGCGCACGACCAAGTCGTCCCGTTTGGCGGGGCGTACCCAGTTCCGGGGTGAATCGGGTCGTTATTTTTCCTGTTTTTGTATCGCGGTGTGCGATCACCACAGGACGCGATGTCCCGAGCGGTTTATCCGGGCACCGAGAGGGTCATACAGGCTTCGCAACACAATTTACGGAATTGAAAATGGGGCAGCGAGGAGAAAAATATGAGTACTTGAACAGGGCTCAGAAACCGGGTTTTTCTCGTGTCCGTGTCATGTCCGACACGCCGACACAAAAATTGTGAAATTGGGTTAGGGTTAGGGTTTTCTCTTAGGCGGCCGGAGCTGCGGGGGCTTGGGTGGCTCTACGGCGGAGGGAGGCCGAGGGCGGCTCGCCGGGGGAGCGGGGACGGTCGGCAGCGGCTGCCGGAGGTGAGCTCGGCCGCTGCTGTTGGCTGCTGTGGCTCGACGCCGGAGGGGAGGAGGAAGGAGGAGGAGAGGGAAGCAGCTGCGGGGCGGTGAGGAGACGACGCCGGAGCGGGACGGCGGCGGTGGTTCGTGGCTGAGCCGGCGGTGGCAGAGTGGGTGAGGGAGTCGAGGGGGCGGCCGGGTTAGGGTTTTTAAAAAGGGGAGAGGAGGCGGTGGCGCTCCGGGCGAGGCGGAGGTCGGGCGGAGCGCGGGCGGCGAAAACGGGTTCGGGTTCGGATGCGGGGTCGTGGCGCGGTGGCGGCGCCGGACGCGGAGGGGGAAGTGACCGGGTCGCTGGGCTGGGGGTTTGGGTTCGGGTGCGGGTCGGGTTCAGGTGGACCCGACCCGACCCGACCCGTTAGCGATTGGGCCGGAGGGGACTGGGCCGGGTGTTGGGCCGGCTGAGCGGGCTGGGCTTGGGCCGGTAAAAAAAAAAAAAAAAAAAATAATAATAATAATAATAATAATTAAAATTAATAAGTTTTTAGGTAATTAAAAATAGGTCCGGGGTCCAATAAATTCCAGAAAAATTACCCTAAGTCCAGTTTTCCATTTTACACCCAAAAATATTATTTTTATAATATTTTAATATTATTTATTATCAAATAAAAATCATTTAATAATTAAAAAAACCTAATTTTAATTACAGAAAATTCTCAGAAAATTCCAGAAAATTGTGAAAAATTCCAATTTAAAATTCTTGCAAAATCTGGGGGTTTACACGTAGACCCTCTTCCCCGATGGTGGGACTGCACATGCTCTTCGACTCCAGTACTAGATATGGACAGTTGATTCCCTTGTGCCACGTGGGCTTGCACAATGCAACAAAAAGAAAATGGAAAATTTCGGAAGCAGAAAGAAAGTCGGACGCAAGTCTGAGATTTTCCATGTTCCATTCCGGTTCTTGGATTATCTTCTTTTGTCTCCACCTAACTTACGCCACCCCTTGTTATCAAAGCTATAGATTTTTTAGTTATTAGTATTATTAGGGTTATTTGGTAATAGGGTCTTACATAATAGTTGATATTAGGGTTTGGGTCTCCAAATTGTTCAATATTAGTGTTTGGGTTTTAAAATCACGGTTCACGTAGGCAAGTTAATAGTAATTTTAAGACCCAAACACTAATGTTGGACAATTTGGAGACCCAAACCCTAATTTTCATATATATATATATATATATATATATATATATATATATATATATATATATATATATATATATATATATGTGTGGACCCTATTACTAAATAACCCTTATTATTATTATTATTATTTGAATATTGAGTAATTTTTTTTTTAAAACCTTCAATTTAACAAATTTTATTTCGTCCATCAAATTAACGGTACATCGAAGCAACGACATCATATAATTGTTATATATGTAAACCCCTGATTTTTAGATTTTAGATTTTATTATTTTTATTATTGGTATTATGAATTTATTATGATTATGGAATTTTTTTATTATTTTTAGCTAATTAGAAAAATATAATATTCATGGATAGATATTTAAGTATATTTATTTAATTATAAATATTACACAGAAAATATATTTTTTGGTGTACAACTATTATTAAAGTATTGTATATTTTTCTGAAAATTATTTGAGATTCAAACCTATTTATAAATGGCTATCGTCGACCACCGTCGACCATCGTCGACCGCCGCCGCACGCCGCCGAGAACAGATCCGCCCCAAAATCGCAATCAGCAGAGCATTGAGGTACCTTTCTTCCCATCTTCGTTTCTTCCTATACAGTTAACCAAACATCGAACCGTCGAATCCTATGTGAAGACCACATGACCCTCATAAAACCTGTTTAAATTTAGTTTTATCGTGTCCTGTGTCGATCACAAATTGTGACACAAAACAGAAAAAATGACTTAGTTTTTGTAACAGAAATTGTTCCAGGTACGCGTGGTTGTGTCCCGTTATCTCCAAAATGACACACGATGTTAAAATTCTACTTGAATAGACTTCTACATAGCATAACCTAGTTTTAATCCCTTTTAAACACTTTATCTAAATTTGATTTATTCTGTGAAATATTTAATGCAAAAATCTGTCAAAAAACTTGATTTCGTAAAACCAAAATTTCTCGATACGGGGTACGTCCCGCCAAACATGACAACTTCGTCGCGTGAGGATTTTAACGAAAGGCGCATATCGTCAATGCAGACATGTGGGATTTTCCGTAACTTGATTTGGATGTACGTTCACACCGAAATTAATGTGTATCCATCAAAAAATACCGTATCGGCCTATTCTGACACTTGTCATAACTTTGTGTGTGCTTATCGTTTCACAACAAAACTTGCGCCATCAGATTCGCATCGTTACTCTGGTCATGTGACCCAAGTTTGGTTCGATTCTGATGAAACACCATTTCACGGGCCCTACGGTTTTACTTGACGGGTGATTTCGTGACCGGCTCACTGGAATCCAATTTTGTACACTCTGTTGAGTTCGTGCCATCGTTCTAGACTCGTAGACACTAAGTTTGCTAAATTTAGAAAAATTTATCTTCGACACATTTTTAGGTGCAAAGTGGGCCACATGTGGACCCCGCTTTAACCCAAAATTGTCAATTCTGCCCCTGTGTCCAAATTGGACTTATGGGTAGTCAATCCTAGCTAATTCATGTATTCTGAAAATAATGGTGATGTTTGTTTCAACATCCGGAGGTATACTTGCAGATTCTACTTTTACATGAGCAGTTGACGGAGTTCAGAACCCAGGCAAGTGTACCTTGCCTTTGTCTCAGTAACTTGTGCTTAATTTTAAATTCAGTATACAGTTTGTATTTTAATACATGTACATAATTGTGACCCTAGGACCGTGAAGATACCTTGCGTCCAAATTATATTCGGGTGTCGACTTCCATGCGTGGATTCGGGTATCATTAGATTGCATTGTCATCGCATAACGTATAAGTGTAATACTTGCACTAATTACCTTAGGACACTATACTCGACTTCTATGTACAGAAGCCTCACTTGAGATATTCGAGGTTTTTGGCTTCTATTTTAGGACAGGACTTGAGACATGTGCTAGTTGACATGATGTTATTTACACTTGGACTTGAGACATAGATAGTGATTGTCTTGCGTTTTGTGACTTGAGGCGTGAGATACATGGGGTTGGGAAGAACTTACCGTACCGTTGGGCTACCAAAACTCTACTAGTATCTAGTACTGCAGGTACCTTGATGGGGCTTGCACGTACTTACTACTATTATTACTACTATCACTAGTACCCTAGTATATGTATGAAATCGGTGGTTTAGCGGACGAGTACGTTTTTACTTGTATACACATAAATAGACTATGTTAGATACCCTGAGCACTCATATTTTATTTATTGTACTTTGGCTTGAGTTATTCTTGTACCTTGCTATGTCCCCTGAGGACCTGGATCCGGATTATGTTCCCAAGTACAGCATAGGAGGATTATCCCGAGGTTTACGGGACATAAGCTGATGGTGGAGCAGTATTGGCACTAGAGGACGAGGTTGTGCGAGAGGATTTCTCCTGAGTACTCAATTACTTACTTAGTTATTTATGATTAGTGTTATTTCATACTGGGACTTATGGACATATGTTTTGTGTTATTCTCCTTTCTTTATTGTGACGGGTTGTTCCCCGAGACACTACTTATGTGGACTTGATGATGGACTATTTTCTTTTTATCTATTATCTTGACTAGTCTATCATATTATATTGTGATTCCTTTATGTGGATGAGATTAGAATTATATATTGTGACAGATGATGTAGATTTAATACAGCTTAAGTGCACTCTAATGGGTCTATTAAAATTGGGTTTGCCAGTAGGAGTTGTGTTGCTGGCCATTGCCACATGACTAGTCCCTTAGTAATTCTGGGATTGGGGAGTGACATAGATTTTGTGGTAGCCCATGCAGGTCTACGAATATATTACTTTGGTTTCAACTAAGGGACCGAGCAAGACTGTAAATTAGGATTGAATAAATTATAGGATCTCATCCACTTGTTGACATATTCTTAACCTCTATATCGACTTTAAAATAATTTCTTGAGTTGCATCCTGCCTTGAATCCTATGTGCGACTCTCATAGTTTACTTTATGTAGAGAGTAATGGATCCACGAGCCAACAACGAGACTCCCGTGGGTACATCACAAGGTGTTTTGGTCACCTAAGTGGAGATCCATCCACTCAACAAAGCAATCAAGCAGATCAGCACGCTCCGAGGTTCCGGCGAGACGATATTCCACCAATGCCGCAGTTTACTCCACCGATGCTCATTTTTCCACCAACACAGCCTATGGACGGACAACAGATGTTCAAAATATTCTACGCAATGATGCAAGCATAACAGAAGGTTTATCAAGAGGCCCAGCAACGCCAGGCGAAGAACTTGAGGAACAGCCTAATGACATCACTGGAGCATTCGACCCCACCAGCCAGGAAACCATCGACGGAATCCATCTCAGATTTTCGTCAGTTGAAGCCACGAACCTTTTCAGGCAAGGAGGAGCCCACTGAAGTTCATGAGTGGCTCACAAACACTCAACTTCAATTGGAAGCAGCTGAGGTTCCTAGAGAGCGTTGGATGATTGATGTCAAGCTGTAGTTGACAGGCAATACACATCATTGGTGGCTATCCGAGGAGAGTCAGATTAGACCAGACCGAGTAAATTGGGAGGAGTTCTCTAGACTCTTTCAGGAGAATGTACATTCCAGCCATTGCCAGAGCAAAACTTAGGGATAAGTTTAACCTACCTCACTCAAGGCAACATGACGGTAGAAGAGTACAATGCAGAGTTCATCCATTTGAGTCTCTTCACCCCTACTCTGATTCCAACAGAAGAGGAGAAGGCAAATAAGTTCTTTGATGGACTTAGCTTTGAGCTACAAAGATTGATCGGCTTTGTTACACCTACTTTATTCACTGACGTCCTAACCGCAGCGTGATGCATGGAACGTGTCAACCGGAGAGAGTCAAGCCAGAAATGGCCGTTCACACCAGCACCAACTAGAGCACCACAGGAAGAAGCTGCAAAGAGACCTCACATGCATCAGCCACCTAGAGCAGCCTTGTAGGCACCACCAATATGTCAATATTATGGCAAGTGAGGTCATATTGAGAGCGAATGCAGACTCAAGTTGACTATGCTTGGTTTGAGGATCAGGACAACACTCAGCACGTGACTGTATGAGGACACCTATGTCACGCCCCAGTCCCAAAATACATAGGACTAGGATACGTAAGCATGCCAGCCGCATGGATATGACAACTCCAATATATGAAAACCATAACCCATACGTACGCTGTAATATGAATATCAAATCCATAAGTGGTATAAAATGTATCACAAGTCACATGGGTACAATCTAAATCTCATCCACAGAAAATTAATATAAATAAATAACCAATATCTATATAACTAGATCTCAATAAGAAGTATCTAAAGATGATAGTTGGATGGAAATAAATCTACTACCAAATCGAATGGAAAAGTACAACACAATAAACACAATATAAGAATATCAGCTAACAATCACGGGCTCGAGGAGAAGAAATCCTCAAAACATATATAACCATCTGAATCTGCGCTCCTGCGAATACTCAAGAACAGATACACCTGGAAAGGGACCAGGTCCTCAGAGGGACGTAACAAGATACATAGAAGCAAGCCAATTTGAATACAGTAAACATGCATAATATTTGAAAATATATAAGTATGCTGTACAAGATAATCTATATGAATGCAAATAAGGATAACTTTTTGACGTATGGGCAAGGGTAGGCTACTCGATCTACCTCACAACTCACACACCCGTCAGTGGACATCAGAAATCGACATACCGCGGGGGTAGCAACCATCGCAACACACGCCCGTAGTGCGAGCTATATACTACGGTTTACCAGAGTGGTTAAAAGCTCATACGCCTAATGATTATCCTCTATGATACTAAGTGTCAAGTGTGGGTCAACATATCTAATATATAGTAATGACTAAAAGAAACTGCACATGCAATGAATAAACAGAATGCAATAAATATATAAAAATATACTAAGCATGCAAAATACTGTAAACAATTTGGCAAGGTATCTTGCCTGGTCTGAAAAAAAATGAAGTCCCAACTCAAGGCGTCGTCTGATCTACCCGTCACATAAATTAAACAAGTTAGGTTACAAAAGTGGGTAAATAATTTCCTCAATTTTAATCTATTTTAATTCTAAATAAAATAACTTAAAATTTTATTTTAATCTTATTATAATATGATTTTATTGTTAAACCCTAATTTTGGTCCAAAGAAAATCAACTTTACGGATTTGTGATCCGTGACACGCAAATCGAGGTAATCCGTTGACCAAAAATTCAACCGACTCAAATCGATTTGTGTGTAAAATCCTTTAGATTTTAGCGCTACATGAATGCCAGAATCGACGGTTTTATAAAATCACAAGTCGGTAAAGAGTTATGGTCACAAGGGCGAATAGATGATAGTTTTCGGTGGTTTCCTATTTACATATATGTTGCACGAATTTTACAGTAGACTAAACTTACATGTTAAATTCTAGAAAAGTAATTTTATGTAAGTTCATCATGTCAACTTTCCAAAACTTCAAACGGTTCATAATTCCGAGTTCGGGATCTCCCGTAATCTCAAAAATACCAAAATACGTCTGATTTCGGACAGCTGACACTTTCAGAATATTCTAAAAAGTTAGGTTCTAAAATTATTAAAATATTTTATATATTCAGAAAACTAACCTTGATATGGTTCTAACAAAAAAAAACTTGAGCTCGTTTGGAGTCCGGAGCTAGGAGATATCGTCTATTTAAGTCGTCATAACTACTAGAAAATGAGGCTGAATTTATGACGAATTTTGACTGTTTTTGGACGAAAATGAGGGGAATTTGGGAAAGAAAAATATGAAGGATGAGGTATTTATAATGGTGTATACTACTTAATTGAATACGACTAGGATTGGCTAATTTGGATATAATTAGGATCAGTTTAAATAATGATAGGATATGCATGAAGTTGCTTTCCTAGTAGGCTCAGGATTTAAATTAATTTAAAATAGAGTTTGAGTTTATCTCAATAATTTATTATCTTAAATAAAATTAAAGATATTTCAAATTATTTATATATAATCTTATTAATATCTATTAACACTAAATTATCATCTATCTAATATTAAGACTATATATATCCAAATAAATCCTAAATAATTTCAAAAATCTAAATAAATTTCTTAAAATTCTAAATAAATTACAGAAAAATATAATTAAATATTTTAACCTAAAATAAATATTTGGTAGAAATAATATGCAAGTATGGACTCATAGTAAATCATGGAAGACCTAGAAATTTAGGTTCCCTATGTTTTAATTACCTAAAAATTCTAAAAAAATCTCCAAAAATCTAAAATAGCCTAAAAATGATTCTAAATAAATATTTACATAAGTAAATATACTAAGAAATTTATTTTCTAATTAACTAAGAGAATACTCTAAAGTAATTCAATATTTAAAATAATCTATAATAAATATAATAATATAAAATACACACAAAATACCTATTTTAGGTGAGGGAGTTTACAATCTACCCAACTTAAAAGAATTTCGTCCTCGAAATTAACACTAACTAATATTCGTAATAAATCACTATAGCTATTACACTACATTGCTATCTAGCAGTGCTTCCTCAAAGTCATGGTCTGTCATTCTAACACTTCTCATTTATTGTCCATACACTATTCTATTTCTAACTCATCTACACTACCCAACTTATAAGAATTCTACTACTAGTCAAAGTCTCTTGAAGCTATTGTCTAGGTTGTAAGGTAAATTTATTTATTGGGTCGAGTATCTTGGGATACCCGTCTGGAATCTCATAACTATGATTTTTTTTCTGTAATCGTCAAGTATCGTAGTCTAATACTGCCATGTCACCTGACCAGTATGTCTGCAAATACTTCAACTACTCTACTATAACGGTCTAGCTGCAGCTGTCGCTACTTCGCCAGCGAATTGTCATAGTTGTCAGTTCGCAACAAGTGCCTTCAACTCTTTCCTAAGCTTAGTCTAGGTTTTTAGGGCAACAGTTATGGTCTTGACTAACTTTATAAAACTATTAGAAGTAAGTACTAATTCAACTAATCCAACTTATTCCTATTAGACTAAGGGATGCTATACATGGTTTTTAAAATAATAAATGATACAGATATTGCTATAGTACATATACATAAGGGTTATCATTATGTACTCATCTTTTTAGTTATTAATCATTTACTAAACCATTTATATTTTAACTAACCAAATAAGGGTGGGGTTGAAGTAATTCAAACAATTCATAATGGCACGAAAGGATACGAATATGATAGGAAGAGTTAAGCACGAGATAAGTAATGGATATAGAAGAGAAGATGAGTCACCCAAGGGCGATAGGGTGATAGAAAGAGAATACCACTACTACTACGCGTGTCATCCATTAGCTTCGTGGATATGCCATCTAGTTAGGATATCAACATATCCTCATAACTGTTAAACTACCTTATATATAATTTTACGTCTACTATGCACCTAAGATCCCGTGTCATAAAGGGGGTCTTGAGTATGAAATGACAAATATAACTAAGGTCGTACCTGTATCTACGACTTCATGTGCCTGCGCTATCTTGTTTGTCATCTTGAGTGCTTGGCCTATGGGGTATATCTAGTACTATCCATGTATCAAACTTATACTAAGCACGAACGTTCATCTTTCCGATAGGGGAAGACAGAAAACAACAATAAAGAGTTCAAGGAGGAGTTGATAGGATACAAGTACGGAATCAAAAGGGATTAGAGAATTCGAGAGGGAGTTGCCAAGGCAGTTGTGGATTGAAATCTTATTTTGGTACATTCCTATTTGCATGTTCACATCAGAACAGTTATGTACCTGACATGATATGCTCTGACCAGTCTAGAGGACAAGTATATTCGTCTAGCGAGTTGAGTTAACTATATCTTAATCCACATAAAGTAGTGATACAAAGAGCGAACCAAGTACACTAAGGTTGACCAGACCATAATGCATCGATTCTGATTTAGACAATGTATTAGTGTGGGCCCCCAATAATACATATGTCATGAACAAGCTTAATAAAAGAATAAGCTTGCAAAACTAGGCTATAATAGCAGCATAAGTCGAGGTAGTAAAAATATGAGTATGCTTGATTATGATGGAGGAAGGTACAGAATAATCTAAGTTTACCAAGAAGATCGGTGTTGTGCCTCTACAGTTTTTATAATAACTCCTTGTCAAGGTCTCTAGTCGACCAAATGGGTGTATGGGCCTCTAAGTTCTACAGTCTGGGTAAACACTATCTTTTTATGCAAGCCTATAGTTGGTGTCATTCATTAATACTTCATTAATGAGTCAACAGGACCATGTGTCACTAGGTTATGAGGCATACTATCCAACTTACAATAATTTAACTAATAGTGTTATTGAATACTAGAGTATATATTTCTAGTATAAATTATCTTCTTAACCCCTATCAAGCATGAAAGATAAGATAAGATTGACGTTGAGAAGGGATCACGCAGGATGCAATGCAAGCAATCAAATGAGAATGCGAAACAAATCGAGGGAGGTGATTAAATAAGTAGATGAGATCCTATATTCTAATCCTATGCGCAGGCTTGCTCGGTACAGTAACGTAACCGAGACAATATGCTCTCGACTTGCATGGGCCACCACAAAAATATGTCACGCCCCAGTCCCAAAATACATAGGACTAGGACACGTAAGCATGCCAGCCGCATGGATATGGCAACTCCAATATATGAAAACCATAACCCATACGTACGCTATAATATGAATATCAAATCCATAAGTGGTATAAAATGTATCACAAGTCACATGGGTACAATCTAAATCTCATCCACAGAAAATCAATATAAATAAATAACTAATATCTATATAACTAGATCTCAATAAGAAGTATCTAAAGATGATAGTTGGATGGAAACAAATCTACTACCAACTCGAATGGAAAAGTACAACACAATAAACACAATATAAGAATACTAGCTAACAATCATGGGCTCGAAGAGAAAATCCTCGAAACATATATAACCATCCGAATCTGCGCTCCTGCGAATACTCAAGAACAGATACACCTGGAAAGGGACCAGGTCCTCAGAGGGACGTAACAAGATACATAGAAGCAAGCCAATTTGAATACAGTAAACATGCATAATATTTGAAAATATATAAGTACGCTGTATAAGACAATCTATATGAATGCAAATGAGGACAACTTTTTGACGTATGGGCAAGGGTAGGCTACTCGATCTACCTTATAACTCATACACCCGTCAGTGGACATCAGAAATCGATATACCGCGGGGGTAGCGACCAGCGCGACACACGCCCGTAGTGCGAGCTATATACTACGGTTTACCAGAGGGGTTAAAAGCCTATACGCCTAATGATTTTCCTCTATGATACTAAGTGTCAAGTGTGTGTCAACATATCTAATATATAGTAATGACTGAAAGAAACTGCACATACAATGAATAAACAGAATGCAATAAATATACAGAAATATACTAAGATGCAAAATACTGTAAACAATTTGGCAAGGTATCTTGCCTGGTCTGAAAAAAAATGAAGTCCCAACTCAAGGCGTCGTCTGATCTACCCGTCACATAAATTAAACAAGTTAGGTTACAAAAGTGGGTGAATAGGTTCCTCAATTTTAATCTATTTTAATTCTGAATAAAATAACTTAAAATTGTATTTTAATCTTATTATAATCTGATTTTATTATTAAACCCTAATTTTGGTCCCAAAAAATTAACTTTACGGATTTGTGATCCATGACACGCAAATCGAGGCAATCTGTTGACCAAAAAGTCAACTGACTCAAATCCTAGATTTGTGTGTAAAATCCTATAGATTTTAGCACTACATGAACGCCAGAATCGACGGTTTTATAAAATCACAAGTCGGTAAAGAGTTATGGTCACAAGGGCGAATAGATGATAGTTTTCGGTAGTTTTCTATTTACGTATATGTTGCACGAATTTTATAGTAGATTAAACTTACATGTTAAATTATATAAAACTAATTTTATGTAAATTCATCATGTCAACTTTTCGATACTTCAAACTGTTCGTAATTCCGAGTTCGAGATCTCCCGTAATCTCAAAAATACCAAAATGCGTCTGATTTCGGACAGCTGACACTTTCAGAATATTTTGAAAAAAATAGGTTCTAAAATTATTAAAATAATTTATATATTCAGAAAACTAACCTTGATATGGTTATAACAAAAAAAATTGGAGCTCGTTTGGAGTCCGGAGCTAGGAGATATCGTCTATTTAAGTCGTCATAACTACTAGAAAATGAGGCTGAATTTATGACGAATTTTGACTGTTTTTGGACGAAAATGAGGGGAATTTGGGGAAGAAAAATATGAAGGATGAGGTATTTATAATGGTTTACACTACTTAGGATATACATGAAGTTGCTTTCCTAGTAGGCTCAGGATTTAAATTAATTTAAAATAGAGTTTGAGTTTATCTCAATAATTTATTATCTTAAATAAAATTAAAGATATTTTAAATAATTTATATATAATTTTATTAATATCTATTAACACTAAATTATCATCTATCTAATATTAAGACTATATATATTCAAATAAATCCTAAATAATTTCAAAAATCTAAATAAATTTCTTAAAATTCTAAATAAATTACAGAAAAATATAATTAAATATTTTAACATAAAATAAATATTTGGTAGAAATAATATGAAAGTATAGACTCATAGTAAATCATGGAAGTCCTAAAAATTTAGGTTCCCTATGTTTTAATTACCTAAAAATTCTAGAAAAATCTCCAAAAATCTAAAATAGCCTAAAAATGATTCTAAATAAATATTTACATAAGTAAATATACTAAGAAATTTATTTTCTAATTAACTAAGAGAATACTCTAAAGTAATTCAATATTTAAAATAATCTATAATAAATATAATAATATAAAATACACAAAAAATACCTATTTTGGGTGAGGGAGTTTACAACCTATCATTCACCAACCAGCTTTACCAGCACCAAGACCCGCCCAGCAGCCACCTAGGCCAGTTTATCTAGCACTGGGAGCACCACAGACAGGAGCTGGAGCAGTCAGACCACCAGCTTCAGGAGGGTATCAGCTGAGGCCACCTTTTGCACCACAGGCAGCACTATTCCACCAGGCTCGGTAGCAGAGAGGACCAGCTCAGGGGAAAGGGCAGGCATTTTCCATGACTATTAAAGAGGAACCTACTGCAGGAGAGGTCATCGCATGTACTATATTAGTAGCTTCATTACCTGATGTAGCTTTATTCAATTTTGGAGCATCGAATTTATTCATAGCTACTAGCTTCGTAGCAACACAAAGAGTAGCTACCGCACCCATTCCGAAGACTATGAGAATTCTTATGGGAGGCAAAATTATCCCAGTTAGTGACATTTATAGATCTTGTTCGGTAGTAGTCTGTGGGAGAGAGATGCGAGCTCAATTTTTGATCTTTTTATGCTGGATTACGATGTTGTACTTGGTATGGACTGGATGATTCAGTACCATGCAACTCTAGATTGTCGGCGTGGACATGTTATATTTAGACCGCCTGGACATCCGGAGTTTGAGTTTCTTCGGGGTACAAAAGAGCAAGGTGTTCAGCCTACACTTAAGGTGCTCACTGAAGAAGGGGAGCCCGAGTACCCAAAGGTTGCATCAGAGTTTGTGGATGTATTTTTCGATGATCTTCCAGACTTACCACCTGACCGGGAAATAGAATTCACAATAGACTTAACTCCAGGAGCAGAGGCAATCACTTCATCTGTGTACCGGCTAGCACCTAAGAAGTTAGTGGAATTGAAGAAGCAAGTTGATGATCTTCTGGAGAAAGATTTTATTCGGCTCAATGTTTCACCACGGGGAGCACCCATACTATTTGTGTCGAAGAAGGATGGAACGATACGCCTATGTATTGACTATAGGGCACTGAATGCCGTAACCATCAAGAACCAGTATCCTTTGCCGCGTATTGACGATCTGTTCGATCAGTTGAGTAGTGCTCGTGTATTCTCAAAGATCGATCTCAGATTCGGTTATCATCAGATTAGAGTGCAGAAAGAGGATGTAAATCTCGAATCTCGATCCGATAGAATACTAACCGGCACTCCATGTAATCTAACGATTTGTCGCATATACATGTCGGCTAGTACCTCTGTGGACTGTCCAACTCTAAATGGTAAGAAGTATGCCGATTTAGTGAGTCGATCCATAATAACCCATACTGCATCTCTTCCGCTGGGGCTCCTTGGAAATCCTGTGACAAAATCTATCGTGATATGTTCCCACTTCCATTCTGGTATAGGAAGCGGCTGTAACATACCTGCAGTCCTCTGATGCTCGGCCTTTACTTGCTGACAGACTAAATATTTAGCCACAAATCTTACAATCTCCCTTTTCATTCCATGCCACCAATAATACTGTCTCAAGTCTCGGTACATCTTGGTTCCTCCTGGGTGAACAGAGTACATAGAGCTATGTGCTTCAGTCATTAACTCCTGTCTCAATTCTCCATTTGGAACATATAGGCAATTCCCAAACCGTAATGTCCTATCTTCATGTACGCGAAGTCCTGTCTGCATGCCTGCTTCTGTCCTCTCTTTGAGTCTTCGAAATCTAGCATCGGTGGGCAATGCCTCTTTAATTCTTTCCAGAAGTGACGACTTAATTTCAAGATTAGCCAGCAAGTCACTCTGTCCTGGTAAAACAACCTCTATCTGAAGCTCCTGTAGATCTCTCAATAACTCGGGCTGCATCGTCAAGAAATAAGTCGTAGGCTTCCTGCTGAGAGCGTCTGCTACGACATTCACCTTTCCCGGATGATACTGCAGATCTATATCAAAGTCTACCATCAACTCCAGCCAACGTCTCTGCCTCATGTTGAGCTCCTTCTGAGTATATACATACTTCAGACTCTTGTGATCTGTAAAGATTTCTACCTTCTCCCCATAAAGGTAGTGCCTCCAAATCTTCAGTGCAAATATAACTGCTGCTAGCTCCAGATCGTGTGTTGGGTAGTTCTTCTCGTGGACCTTCAACTGTCTTGATGCATAAGCAATAACTTTGCCATGTTGCATCAAAATACATCCTAGTCCACTACCTGATGCATTACTGTAAACAATAAAATCTCCTGACCCTGAAGGAAGAGTCAAGACATGTGTTGTTGTTAATCTTCTCTTCAATTCCTCGAAGGCCTTCTGGCAGTCTTCTGTCCATATAAACTCTGGTCTTTACTATCAGCTTTGTCATAGGTTCTGAAATCATCGAGAAATTTTCTACAAACCTTCGGTAATATTTCGCAAGTCCGAGAAAACGTCTCACCTCTGCAACCAAAAGATAAACTATAAGAACGCACAGAGGAATCAACACATGATGCAAATTAAGTAACAAATTTGAGTTCGATATAGAGTTCAAAATGGTTCAAACAATGGATGAGATCCTATAACTTATCCTATCCTTAGGGCAGGCTTGTTCAGTCCCTAAGTTAAAACCGAATAATTTAGTCGTAGACCTGCATGGGCCACCATAAAAACTATGTCACGCCCCAGTCCCAAAATACCGAGGGACTAGATACGTGGCAATGGCCAGCAGCACGCACCGATGGACAAACCCAATTTAATGGATCCATCAGGGCGTACTTAAGCTGTAAAACAAGTCTACGAAAACATGGTACATCTAATCTCATCCACACAAGATATAAAATATGATCCACAGAATATAAGGAATATAAATCATCAACCAGTCTCAAGAAAGTACTCCGGGGAACAACCCGATAAATATCTGATACAATGGTTCAACAGACCAAAATATAAATGACAGAATAAAGTAAATACTGAGCATGGAACATAGATGCTCAGAAAAAGTATTCAGCTAACACCTCGTCCTCGGGTGTCGGTACAGCTCCTGTATCTATTTCTGCTCCGGTCCCGTATACCTCGGGATAGATCTCGTCTGTAAATCCTGGGGACATAATCCGGGTCCAGGTCCTCAGGGGACATAGGAAGGTACAGAAAATACAAGCCAAAATAAATACAGTGCAGAAAGTAAATAAAATAAATAGGGTAAGTATGTAACCATCTATGTGAAATGCAAGATAAGAGCATCACGAGTACTCAGGCTGAGCCACTACAAGCTCTGTGTCGGGGAGCCGGTAGCGGTAATAACACGTAATGTGCCTAGCTCTGCTACGAGAGTCTACGGCCTCACAATAGTAGTAGATATATATATAAGACAGCCTGTAGTCTGTGTGTCTCTTCCCACCCAATGTAACCACGTATATCATGACCATAACGTCTCATGTCCATGTCAAGCGGGATCATAGCTAATGCAACAAGTCATAATGTATCTAAGAATATAGTATCTCTGTCAAGTCCTGTATCCAATACAGAATCACCATGAATATCTCAGGAAGATCCTGTCTCATGAATAGTGTCAAGTGTCCTGGGTCAAAGTGTACTTGGTAAGACAAGTACGAGAATATAAAGTGTCACGAATGTCCATCTCTAGATGACAATACACAACGTCGCATACGGTGTTGGCACCCGAATATTAATCGGACGCTAAGTAAGTCACATGGTCCTAGGTTAAGCATGCACAGCAATATAAATAAAGCAAGAAAAATATGTAACAATACTGCAGAGTTTGACAAGGTATACTTGCCTGGTGTTTGAATACCAACAACTGTCCCTGTATCAGTGGATCCTGTAAGTACTCCTCCAAAAGCTGTAATAAACATCACCAACAGTCTCAGAAGATATCAAATAGCTAAAAATGCCTGTCCTTAAGTCTAATTTGGACACAAGGGCAAAATTGACATTTCCGGGCCAAAGCGGGGTCCATATGTGGGCCACTTTGCACCGAAAAGCGTGTCAGGGTCAAAGGTTTCCAAATTCCTCAAATTTAGTGTTAATAAGTCAGGAACGATAATACGAACCCAACGGAACTTCCAGAATTGGATTCCGATGAGCCGATCACAAAAGCGCCCGTCAGTGGAGCCGGTGGGGCCCACGATACACGATTTTGTCAACGTTCTCAGAATCGAACCAAAACTTGGGTCACAGGACCAGCGTATTGGTACGAGTCCGATGGCGCAAGTTTTGTCTCGATCCGACGTATGTACACAAAGTTACAGCATATTCTAGACTAGGCGGATACGGGGCGTTGTCGGCGGATACGCGTTGATTCCGGTGTGCACGCACATCCAAATCAACTTCTGCGAAATCCCATACGTCTGTATCAACGATGCGCACATTTTAATAAAGACCGCGTGCAACCAAGTCGTCCCGTTTGGCGGGGCACACTCAGTTCCGGGGTGAAACTGGGTGTTGGTTTTCCTGTTTTTGGATCGCGGTTTGCGATCACCACAGGACGCGATACACCGAGCGAGTTACACGGGCATCGAGAGGGTTACACAGTCTACGCGTTGCAACAGACGGAATCAAAAACGGAGTTACGAGGTGAGAGGAAACGTTACCTGAACTAGGCTCCGAGAAGTCTGAATTCTCGTGTCCTGCTCGTGTCCTGGTCGAGCTCTTGTGTCCGTGTCCTGTGTCTGCTGTGAGTCCAGGCTAGGGTTTCTGATTGTCTTCGATTCAGGGGCTGATGTGTCCGTGTCAGCGGGCGGCCGGAGGTGGCTAGGGCTTGCTGTGCTCAGCGGGTCGGAGGAGGGCTGAGCGGAGGCGGCGAGGAGTCGGGTCGGCGGCGATGGGTCTAGGGAGAGGGCTACGTGCGGTGGTTGGTCGAGTCGGGGAGAGGTGCAACACCGGAGTCAGGTCGGGTGCACCGGTGGCGGGGCCGACGAGGGGCTGAACTCGAGGGGAGTCGTTCGTCCGACGGAGAGGGAGAAAGGGAAGTCGGGGATGGCTACTGCGTCGGGGTCTCCGGTGGCGCTCGCGGCGATGGGAGATGAGAGGGTGGTCTGGTGGCGGCTGGGCTGGGCACGAACGCCGAGGCGGCTTTAAATAGCCGCTACAGGAAAATCCGGTGGGTTTAGGGTTTCCATTTGGGTTTCGGGTCCGGGTCGGGTTTGACTCGGATCCGACCCGACCCGACCCATTATGCTGGTTTGGTTCAGTCAGGTTTGGTTTGGTTTGGTTCAGTCAGATTTGGTTCGGTTTATATATCCAATAGTTTTTAGGGCTTTAAACGCATTTCCGGAGTCCAATAAATTCACAGAAAAATACCCTATGTCCAGTTTTTCATCTTACACCATAAAATATTATTTCCATAATATTTTAACATTAATTAACTACATTTAAAAATTCTTTGATCATAATTACCTTGGTTCTTCATCCAGAAAAATACCAAAAAATTGGGGGAAAATTATATTAAAATTATTCTGAAAATAGGGTGTTTACAGGCGTACCGTCTTGTATTACCCCTATCTCTAGAGGGAGTACATGATATATTCCATGTCTCACAGCTGAGAAGGTACGTGACTGACCCAAGTCACATAGTCGATCATTCTAAGATTTTATTGGGACCGAGCTTGAGGTATGTGGAGCGGCCAATTGGGATACTTGACATTAGTGAGAAGATATTACGGGGTCAGACGATCAGACTGGTTTGGGTAGCTTGGAAATATCACTCCCCAGGCGAATTCACTTGGGAGCGAGAGGATGTCATACGCCAGCATTATCCTCAGTTATTCGAGGAAGCAGGTATGACCTAAGTACAACCCATAGATTACCTTGTCTTTATAAATTTTTAGTAGTTTAATTCTTAATTGTGAGGACGCAATTCTTTTAAGTTGGGTAGATTGTAACCCCCCTGATATTTAGATTTTAGATTTTATTATTTTTATTATTGGTATTATAAATTTATTGTGATTAAGGAAGAATTTTTATTATTTTAGCTAATTAGAAAAATATAATATTCATGGATAGATATTTATGTATATTTAATTAATTATAAATATTACACAAAAAATATATTTTTGGGTGTACAACTATTATTAAAGTATTTTAGATTTTTCCTGAAAATTATTTGAGGTTCAAACCTATATATATATATATATATATATATATATATATATATATATATATATATATATATAATAATAATAATAATAATAATAATAATAATAATGATGATATTAAACCAAACCCTAAACCCAAACCCTAAACCCAAACCAACATCCAAAACCCAAATCCACACTCGAAATCCAAACCCGCTCAGCTACAGTAACCCAGACCCGACTCCTCCGTTCACCTTCTGTAACTTCCCCCGACCTCTCCATTCCTATTCCGACCCTCCCCCCCATTTTCACTCTATATATACCATCACATAGACCAACATCAGCCACACTTCTTATCTGCGCTCAGATGAGCACTTCCACCACCGTCGACTGTCGCCGTACGCCGCTGAGAACAGACCCGCCCTAAAATCGCAATCAGCAGAGCATCGAGGTACCTTCTTCCCATCTTCGTTTCCTACACAGTTAACCAAATAGTAAACCGTCGAATCCTATGTGAAGACCACATGACCCCCATAAAATATGTTTAAATAGTTTAGTTTATCGTGTCCTGTATCGATCATAAATTGTGACACAAAACAGAAAACAAATGATTAGTTTTTGAAACATAAACTGTCTTAGGTACGCGTGGTTGTGTCCCGTTATCTCCAAAATGCCACGCAATGTTAAAATTCTACTTGAATTGACTTCTGGTCAGCATAACCTAGTTTTAATCCCTTTAAACACTTTCTCTAAATTTGATTTATTCTGTGAATTATTTAATGCTGAAATCTGTCAAAAAACTTGATTTCGTAAAATCAAAATTTCTTGATATGGGGTACGTTCCGCCAAACGAGGCGACTTCGTCGCGTGAGAATTTTACCGAAAGGCGTGTATCGTCAATACGAATGTGTGAGATTTTACAGAACTTGATTTGGATGTGCGTGCACACCGGAATCGACGTGTATCCGTCAAAAAATACAATATCGACCTATTTTGACACTTGTCATAACTTTATGTGTGCTTGTCATTTCATAACGAAACTTACACCATCGAATTCGCAGCGTTACACTGGTTCTGTGACCCAAGTTTGGTTTGATTCTGAGAATGTTGACGAAATACCGTTTCGCGGGCCCCACGGTTCCACTTGACGGGTGATTTCATGACTGGCTCACCGAAATCCAAATTTGGACACTCTGTTGAGTTTATGCCATCATTCTGGAATCGTAGACACTAATTTTGCTAAATTTGGAGAACTTTATCTTTGACACATTTTTCGGTACGAAGTGGGCCATATGTGGACCCCGCTTTCACCCGAAATATTAATTTTGCCCCTGTATCAAAATTGGACTTATGGATAGTCAATCCTAGCTAATTCATGTATTCTAAAAATAATGGTGATGTTTGTTTCAGCATCTGGAGGCGTACTTGCAGATTCTACTTTTACAGGAGCAGTTGACGGATTTCAGAACCCAGGCAAGTGTATCTTGCCTTAGTCTCAGTAAATTATGCTTAATTTTAAATACATTATATAGTTTATATTTTAATATATGTAATAATTGTGACCCTAGGACCTTGACAATACTTTGCATCTGAATCATATTCGGGTGTCGACTTTCGTGCGCGGAGTCGGGTATCCTTAAATTGCATTGTCATCGCATACCGTATAAGTGCAAAACTTGCACTAATTACCTTAGGCACTATACTCGACTTTCATCTACTGAAACCTCACTTGAGATATTCGAGATTTCTAGCTTCTATTTTAGGACAGGACTTGAGACATGTGCTAGTTGACATGATATTATTTACACTTGGACTTGAGACATAGATAGTAATTGTCTTGCGTTTCGTGACTTGAGGCATGAGATACATGGGGTTGGAAAGAACTTACCGTTCCGCTGGGCTACCAAAACACTACTAGTATCTAGTACTGCAGGTACCTTGATGGGGCTTGTACGTACTTACTACTATTATTACTACTATCACTGGTACCCTAGTATATGTATGAAATTGGTGGTTTAGCGGACGAGTACGTTTTTACTTGCATACACATAGATGGATTATGTTAGATACCCTGAGCACTAATATTTTATTTACTATACTTCAGCTTGAGTTATTCATGTACCTTGCTATGTCTCCTGAGGACCTGGATCCGATTTATGTACCCAGGACAGCAGAGGAGGATTATCCCGAGGTTTACGGGACAAGAGCTGACGCTGGAGCAGTATTGGCACCAGAGGACGAGGTTGTGCCAGAGGATTTCTCATGAGTACTCAGTTACTTACTCAGTTATTTATGCTTAGCGTTATTTCATACTGGGACTTATGGACATATGTTTTGTGTTATTCTTCTTTCTTTATTTTGACGGGTTGTTCCCCGAGACACTACTTATGTGGACTTGATGATGGACTATTTTCTTTTTATCTATTATCTGGACTGGTCTATCATATTATATTGTGATTCCTTTATGTGGATGAGATTAGAATTATATACTCTGACAGATAATATAGATTTAATACAGCCTAAGTTCACTCTAATGGGTCTATTAAAATTGGGTTTGCCCATTGGAGTTGTGTTGCTGGCCATTGCCACGTGACTAGTCCCTTGGTAATTCTGGGACTGGGACGTGACAATATACTCGTTTTACAATTGTATTATATATATATATATATATATATATATATATATATATATATATATATATATATATATATATATATAATAGAACACAGTGTCTTACTTGACACAAGATAAAAGATAAAGAATATTGATCGAGATTAAAATATAGAAATAAATCGGGTGGTCAATAATATAACATGTTTATGTGTATCTATATAAGTGTCACGATTAAAAGATAGAAATGAATGACTTGTATGTAAATGATAAGCAAATATAAAAATTAATTATTAAGAAGTGTCATGATCCGCTCTTGAATAATCGAGTATGAATACATGAGTAGTACGTTCAGCCCATGTCGTGGTATCGACAGTAATACACCAACTATACCTCAATATATTTTATCCATCAAAAATTAACCAACATATAAGCATGTATTATGTCATAGGAAATACTATCTAACTCAATCCACAGATAAAAGCTATGACAGATAGATGATGAAAACAATATAACAATCCAAAATAGAATCATTAATATAAGTATCTCAACATAGAAGAAGTGTAATCATCCAGATTTAGAAATAAGCATCATCGTGAACATCCTTACCAGATGATCTTAAGTCTATAGCAGAAACCTCAACCTCATCCTCATGATACCCATAGAAAGTAAGATACATATTCTCCTTGCCTAATATGTCGACATATCCAATCAAGATTTGAACAAAGTATAATACATCTTAAAGTTACATAGTATATTAATATTAAAAGATTTATAACTTTATATTTTGGAATAATATAATCTTTTTTCCCAACGATTCCACTACCTACATGATGTAGTAGTGAAGTGGGAGAAAAGTGATAAATACATACGCAAAGTGGTAAAATATTTTGTGTATGCATTTGATTTTTATGTTAGTTATTGTTTGAAAAATCTACTTTAAATGTTTGGATAGATAATATCGCAGAGATTTGCATATAGAGCATTAGAGTTCTCTAAAATTGCGTCGAGAGCATAGAAGTTTTGAAAATTACAATAGCATGCGCCAGAAACTCTCTTTTAAAGGACATTTTTGTGCACATTTAAATTCACATTGACTTATGTCCCATTCATCCCATTTATTACATGTAGATGGTGTAAGCCCCCTGATTTTTCAGGATTTTTAAAATAAATTTTCGCAATTTTTTCTGAAATTTTTCGGTGATTTTTCACTAATTAAAATTAGGTATTTTGGAATTAAATAAAATTAAATATTTTTAAACAATATTAAAATATTATAAAAATAATATTTTTGGATGTAAAATAAAATATTGGACATAGGGTAATTTTTTTGGAATTTATTGGACCCCAGAACAATTTTTAAAGACCTAAAAACCCTATTTTAATTAAAACCAAGTCAAACCGGGTTGAACCAGGCTCAAACCGGGTTGAACCGATCTGAACCCGGTCCAACCGAACCGGACCGGCCTGAACCGCCCTTAGGCCTAACGGGTCGGATCGGATCGGACCCGGACCCGACCCGAACTGACCAGCCCCCTCACCCTCTCCCACGAACCCCCCGCGTTTTTCGGCCTCGCCCCGCCCGGCTACGACGCCTCCCGGCTCCGCCTCCCCCGCCACGTCCCCGCCTCTCCTGCCACGAAGCCCCACCCCGTTCGGTCCTCGTCCCTGCTCCGCCTCACTTTATAACCCCAGCCCTAAACCCCGCTGCCACTGCCATCTCACCCGCCGCCTCCGCCACAAGAACCCCCAGCCCCGCCGCCCTCCGTGGTCCCCACAACCCCGGCGTCCCCGCCCCGACTCTCACCCACAGGCCTCGCCCCGCCTCCTCTCGCCGACGACAGCAGCAGTAGCAACCGAGGCCAGCTCCGCCTGAGCGCAGCTTCGGCCGCCTTCGCCTGACCCGCTCCGCCTCCGCCAGAACATCGCCCCTCCTCCGGCGAAGCCCCGGCGCCCCCAGCCGCTTCCCCCAGTACTGGAACCCTAACCCTAACCCTAGCCACCGCGTCATGCCGCCTCGCGAACCGCGAATTTCGGTCTTCTGCGGAGCCCTGTTCAGGTAGCATTTTCTCTCTTCTCGCTGCCCTATTTTCCGTTTCGTCTGTTGTGACGTGAACCCTGCGTGACCCTCTCGATACCCGTGCAACCCGCTTGGTGTGTCGTGTCCTGTGGCGATCGCAAACTGCGACCCAACATCGGGAAAAATAATGCCCTATTTTTCCCCGGAACTGAGTGCGTTCCGCCAAAAGGGACGACTTGGTCGCGTGCGGACTTCACCGAAAGGTCCGCGCTGTTAATACAGACATGTGTGATTTTGCGGAAGTTGATTTGGATGTGCGTGCACACCGGAATCAACGCGTATCCGTTGACAACGCTCCGTATCGGCCCTATTTTGGAACTCGTTGTATCTTCGTGTACACACGTCGGATCGAAACAAAACTTGTGCCATCAGACTCGTAGCAATACGTTGGTCCTGTGATCCAAGTTTGGTTCAATTCTGAGAATGTTGACAAAATCGGGTATCGTGGGCCCCACGGCTCTACTTGACGGGCAATTTTCTGATCGGCTCATCGAAATACAGTTCTGGACATTCCGTTGGGTTCGTATCATCATTTTGGACTTATTGACACTAAGTTTGATAAATTTGGAGAACTTTGTCCCTGACACATTTTTCGGTGCGAAGCGGGCTACATGTGGACCCCGCTTTGACCAAAAACTGTCACTTTTGCCCCTGTGTCCAAATTGGACTCAAGGACAGACAATTTTAGCTATTTGATATCTTCTGAGCATGATGGTAATGTTTGTTTCAGCACCCAGAGGCGTTTCTGGAGATTTTACGAATACCAGAGCCGCAGTTGGAAACCAAACACCAGGCAAGTGTACATTGCCAACTCGCAGTGATTCCTGTTATAGTATTTGCTTGAGTTCTTGTACATACATATATAATCTTGATACAAATGTTCAACCTATAACCGTGTGACATTGCTTAGCGTCTGAATAACATTCGGGTGTCGATGCCGTACGCGGTATCGGGTAACGTCACTAGAGATGGATATCGAGACACTTTATATATTATCGTGCTTGCATAATCAAGTACGTCAAATCTCAGGACACTAGACACTATTCATGTGACAGAATCTTCTGAGTTATTCATGGTGATTCTGTATAGGCTACAGGACTTGTGACATAGATATTGCATATGTTTAGCTATCCTTATGACTCGCTGCATCAGTTAGAGGTCATGATCTTGCGTGACATGGACACGAGACATCGTGGGCATGAGACATGTGATTACATTGGGTGGGAAGAGACTTACCATACGAAAGGCTGATTATATTATATATATATAGTTATCTGGAGGTGCCTTAGACTCTGACACAGAGCTTTGGCACATGTACTGGCCCTTCGAGAGAATGCTGCTATGGGTTTCCCCGATACAGAGCCTATAGTAGTCTCAGCCTGAGTATGGTTAATGCTCTCACTTGCATATCACATAGCTGGTTACATAGTTTACCCTCTTGTTTCATTTATTATTGTACTGCATTTATATTGGCTTGAGTTATTCTTGTACCTTGCTATGTCCCCTGAGGACCTGGATTCGGATTATGTCCCCAGGATTAGCAGAGGAGATCTATCCCGAGGTGTACGGGACATGAGCATACATTGGAGCTGTAATAGAACCTGAGGACGAGATCGTGCCAGATGACTTCTCCTGAGTATTGGCTTTATATACTCAGTTATTTCTGTTTCTAGTTACTTTATTTCCTATCTATTGCATTGATGTACTCGGGTTGTTCCCCGAGACACTTTTATTGAGATGTGTTAGATTATATTTATTTTGATTTATTCTGGCATTTGATCTGTGTTTATATTCTCTGGATGAGATTAGAATAGACTGTGACTTGTATCATTAGACCTAATTATTGTTGTACTACAGCTTAAGTACACCCTGATGGATCCATTAAATTGGGTTTGTCCATCGGTGTGTGCTGCTGGCCATTGCTACGTGTCCAGTCCCTCGATATTTTGGGACTGGGGCGTGACAGGTGGCGGGTGGGCTATGGTGTCAAAGGAGGATTGGTAGAGGAATGGCAGCATGGGGGTATATATTGGGGTGGTGGGGATGTGGTAAAATCTTAAAGGAGGATTGGTAGGAAATTTAAATTAGGGTTGATTTAAAAAAATAAATTTGTTTAAAAACATCCTTTAAAAGGGCGTATTTGTAACGAAGCAAAGAAACGTCCTTTTAAAGGACGTTTTGTGTTTGCTATTATAATTTTTAAAACTTCAACGCTCTCAACGTAATTTTAAAAAACTTTAATGCTCTATATGTTAATGCTTTCCAAAGACTTTCACAAATTTCAATGAGAAGAACAACTCACTATGGTTGCACAACTTATAAGGGGTCAAAAGTGTAGGTCCTAAGCTTAGATGAACCTTCATGTTCATTCTTGTGCACTATAAATATGTGGCTTCCTATTCATTTGAACACATACAAAAATTATCAACTACAAGCAATATTCTCTTCAAGTGTTAGGCAGAAAATTGAGAGTGCAATTTTCAGAGTTCCTTCTTGAATCGAGAAGTGTTGTGAGTTGTGAGTGTTTGTAAACATTGTAATTTTTTCCTTTATAGTAAAAGTCCTGCCGAAACTCGTGGAAGTAGCCAGTATTGGATGAACCACGTAAATATTGTATCTTTTTTTTCTATTTGTTAATCTGGTTGCAGGTATTCCCTAACAACTGGTATCAGAGCCCAGGAATCGATATATTCTGGGACAGCCAGATTTGAGTAGAAGCAATGGAGCTGACAGACGAAGGAAAGATGAAACTTCAGAAGTTCGATGGTTCAGACTTCGGTTTCTGGAAGATGCAAATAGAGGACTATCTCTATCAGAAAAATTATATCTACCTCTCGAAGAAACAAAACCAGAATCCATGAAGGATGAGGAGTGGAAGCTCATGGATCGACAAGCCCTTAGAGTTACCCGATTGACGTTATCCCACAATGTCGCTTTTAACATTACAAAAGAGAAGACCCCGGCTGGTCTTATGAAAGCTCTCTTGAATATGTACGAGAAACCTTCGGCCTCAAATAAAGTGCATCTCATAAGGCGATTATTCAACTTGAGAATGACTGAAGAATCATCTGTAACTCATTATCTCAACGAACTTAGCACTATCACAACCCAGTTAAGTTCGGTTGAAATTGAGTTTGATGACGAGGTACAAGCGTTGCTACTTTTTTCCTCCCAGCCAGAAAGTTAGAATTCTACGGTCACGGTTGTCAGTAACTCGTCGGGGAGCAGTAAGTTAAAATTCAACGATGTTCGAGATCTTGTTCTGAATGAAGAAATTCGACGGAGAGAGTCGGGCGATACTTCGACAGCCTCTGCTTTGTCAACGGAGTCAAGAGAAAGAAAAAATGATCGAGAAAGATCGAACAACCGAGGAAAATCCAAGAATGGAAGATCCAAGTCAAGAAATTCCAACAATTCCAAGAAGACTGTTGAGTGTTGGAACTGCGGAAATTTTGGACACTACAAGAATCAGTGCATGAGTGCACCAAAGATTCAGGAGGCGAAGACCGAAGCCAATGTCGCATCGACCTCGAAAGATAATGATCTGCTGATTTGCTCTTTGGAGAGCAAGGAGGAGTCTTGGGTGATTGATTCTGTAGCATCTTTTCATGCTACTTCGCAGAAAGATCTCTTTAAGAAGTATGTGTCTGGAAATCTCGGTAAGGTATATCTTGGTGATGATCAACCTTGTGATATTGTGGGTAAAGGCATGGTGAAGATTAAGCTAAACGGGTCTGAATGGGAGCTGAAGGATGTCAGGCATATTCCCGACCTAAGAAAGAATTTAATCTCAGTGGGACAATTAGCAAGCGAAGGATGTACCACGGTGTTCCATGGCAATGATTGGAAAATCACGAAGGGAGCAATGTCAATTGCACGAGGTAAGAAAATTAGTACTCTTTACTTAATAGAAATGGGTTGTTGTTGTTCGATTTCTGTTACAGCTAGCAGCCCAAATGCGAACTTATGGCACCAGAGACTTGGTCATATGAGTGAGAAGGGAATAAATTTTATGCATTCTAAAGGAAAGCTACCATATCTTTAGTCAATTGATATTGACTTGTGCGATGACTGTATTCTTGAAAAGCAAAAGAGAGTCAGCTTTCAGAAAGTTGGCAGAATCCCGAAGAACGAAAAGCTGGAGGTTGTTCATTCTGATGTTTGGGGTCCAACGACTATCTCATCGATTGGTGGAAAACATTATTTCGTGACTTTCATCGATGACCACTCTCGAATGGTATGGGTTTATTTTTTGAAACATAAATATGAAGTGTTCGATACTTTCAAAAGATGGAAAGCCTTGGTAGAAAATGAGACATGTTTAAGGATCAAAAGGCTCAGAACTGATAATGGGGGTGAATATGAAGCAACTGCATTCAAGAAGTTCTGCTACGAGCATGGGATCTGAATGGAGAAAATTGTGCCTGGAACGCCTCAACAAAATGGTGTAGCTGAACGTATGAATCGAACCTTGACCGAAAGAGCCATAAGTATGCGTATGCAGTTAAGCCTACCAAAGCATTTCTGGGCAGAAGCAGTCAACACAAAAGCCTACTTGATCAACCGAGGTCCATCAGTTCCATTGGAACATAAAATTCCCGAAGAGGTATGGAGTGGCAAATATGTTAAATTATTGCATCTTAAAGTATTTGGTTGTGTTGCATATGTACATATCAATGTTCAAGGCAAGAACAAGCTTGATCCCAAGTCCAAGATATGTACTTTTGTTGGCTATGGTGATGATAATTTTGGTTTTCGTATCTGGGATGATAAGAGCAAGAAAATAATCCGCAGTAGAGACGTAATCTTCAATGAAACGATCATGTACAAAGATCAACATTCGACAAATGTCGTTGATCCAATTGAGTTTGAGCCAGTCTTTGCCGAAGTGGATGATACCCCCAATCAGTCCTATGACAAGCCAAACAGTTTCAAATCTTGAGCCAGAGCAACATATTGAGTAGGAAGATGCTAATCAACCTCATTCTCCAACTCCAGTATTGAGAAGGTCTTCTCGACCTCATGTGCCGAACAGAAGATACTTGAATTATTTGTTGCTAACTGATGAAGGTGAACCCAAGTGCTATGACGAGGCATGTCAGACTGGAGATGCCAGTAAGTGGGAGCTTGCTATGAAAGACGAGATGGAGTCTTTGATCTCCAACAATACTTGGAAACTTGTTGTGTTTCCAAAAGGAAAGAAGGCCCTTCTTAAAAAAATGGCTTTATCGGGTGAAAGAAGAACATAATGGATCCAAGAGGTACAAAGCTCGATCAGTTGTCAAAGGCTTCTAGCAGAAGGAAGGAGTCGACTACACATAGATTTTTTTTCCAGTTGTGAAACTTAATACTATCAGGATTGTATTAAGTATTGTTGCTATTGAAAATCTATATCTTGAACAGTTGGACGTGAAGACTGCATTTCTTCACGAAGACTTAGATGAAAAAATTTATATGCATCAGCCGAGGGTTTCACAAAAAAGAGAAAAGGTAACTTGGTGTGCAAACTTAAGAAGAGCTTGTATGGTTTGAAACAAGCTTCATGATAATGGTACAAGAAATTTGATGGCTTCATGCACAAGGAGGGTTTCCAGAAGTGCAATGTTGATCACTGCTGCTATGTCAAGAGGTATGATTCGAGTTATATCATTTTGCTACTTTATGTTGATGATATGTTAGTAGCCGGTTCATATATGAATGAGATCAAAAGCTTGAAATAACGATTGTCAAAGGAGTTTGACATGAAATATTTGGGTCCAGCTAAGAAGATTCTTGGGATGCAAATCAATCGAGATAAGCAAAAGGGGGTTTTGCAATTATCTCAGTCAGCGTACATCAGTCGTGTCTTAGAAATATTCAACATGAGCAACACAAAACCCGTCAGCACACCATTGGCTAGTCACTTTCGGCTATCCAAGGATCAGTCACCTCAGACGGAGGAAGAGAGATCTAATGGCAAAGGTTTCTTATGCCTCAGCTATTGAAAGTTTGATGTATGCTATGATTTGTACGAGACCAGACATTGCCCAAGTAGTGGGAGTCGTTAGCAAATTTATGTCAAATCCGGGAAAGGTCCATAGGGAAGCTGTAAAGTGGATCTTGAGGCATCTACAAGGCATTACGAACAAGTGCTTAAACTTTGGTAGAGGAGAACTAAAGGTGCAGGGGTACGTAGATACTTATTTTGCAGGTGAAGTCGATAAACGAAGGAGCACTACTGGTTATGTCTTTACAATAGGCACTACAGCAGTTAGCTGGATGTCGCAGTTACAAAATATTGTTTCTTTATCAACTATGGAAGCGGAGTATGTTGCAGTTACAGAAGCCAGTAAGGAGATGATTTGGCTTCAAGAATTGTTAGCTAAATTGGGATTCGAATGTGAGAATAATGTCTTGCACAGTGACAGCCAAAGTATAATACATCTTGCCATTTCATTCCAGGACCAAGCATATTGGACTTCGTTATTACTTTATCAGATCTTTGTTAGAAGATGGGGTTTTAACACTTGAGAAGATGCAGGGAAGTAAGAATCCAGCAGATATGCTAACCAAGTTGGTGACTATCGATAAACTAAAGTTGTGCTCATCTTCAGTTGGTCTCCAAGGATAGTAGGATCGGGATTGGCTGCTGCATTGTTCAGGATGTGAAGACGATTGATATTAGTCTTCAAGTGGGAGATTGTTAATGCTTTCCAAAGACTTTCATAAATTTCAATGAGGAGAACAACTCACTATGGTTGCACAACTTACAAGGATCAAAAGTGCAAGTCCCAAGCTTAGATGAACCTTCATGTTCATTCTTTTGCACTATATATAGGTGGCTTCCTATTTATTTGAACACACACAAAATTTATCAACTACAAGCAATATTCTCTTTAAGTGTTAGACAGAAAATTGAGAGTGCAATTTTCAGAGTTCCTTCTTGAATCGAGAAGTGTTATGAGTTGTGAGTTGTGAGTGTTTGTAAACACTGTAATTTTCTCCCTTATAGTGAAAGTCATGCAGCAGCCCGTGGAAGTAGTCAGTGTTGGGTGAACCACATAAATATTGTGTTTTTTATTTTTGCTCTATTTGTTAATCTAGTTGCAAGTATTCCCTAACACTAAATGCAAATATATGATAATATTTTGTACACGAGTGTGGTCAAATTCATACTATCGTATTTGACTGTCAGAGGTAGGAAAGTATAGAAAAGTATATTATAATAATAACAAACACTAATGAATTATCTAATTGAATTTGTAATTATTTATTAATACTCATTATTTAACTTTGTTTAATTTAAATATATCACAAAATATTTTATTACCTAATTATAATTTGATAAATATATTAGTATTGTAAAAAATCTTTATTTTTTTGAGTATTCGTATTGTGTTCAATACATTTTTTTGATATGCGTATAAAGATACGATCCAATCTGTTTTTGAATGTTTGTACTTTCTTAGTTATTTAAACAACACGGCCAATGTTTTACTAATCAATCTAAAATTATTATTAAGCTAAATTAATAATTAATTATTATTATTAAGTACTTTACTTATTAAAATATATAGCAAAATTAATATTATAAAATGAAGAAAAAATGTACCACCTCTGTTAATATTCTTAAAAAAATTCATAGGAGCCATAGAATTGCCAAAACTCAAAAGACGAGGATGCCTCTTGGGCACTTTCGTAACGAGTAAAACTTCAATGTGTGTAAAAGGGCGGGCGGTTCAAAATTTGACCCAGGTTCGATCCGGTAAAACTCGTTCCGGCCCACTTCCCCCACGGGTCCGGTGTCCGGCCCGGCCATGTCTCGTCTTTGTTCGGGTCGGATCCAATTCGGTCGACCCAGCTCGGACCGGCCCGGTTCTAGCCCGGTTCATATAAATAAAAAAAATATATATATATATATATATATATATATATATATATATATATATATATATATATATATAAAGTTAAATTAAAAAAATTATACATTTTTTATAAGTTATTCAAAAAAATTCAAAAAAAAAAATTTAAGTTATAAATATTTAGATTTTAATTTATACTTAATGTTATATAAATATTGATATAAAGAAATCAAATAAAATTTTCTTATTTAATGTTTATATAAATTTTTACATAAATTATACAATTTTTTTTTAACAAATAATAACTTATAAATTTTAAATTATACAAAAATAACTTTGTAACAAAAAACCTATAAATTTTAACTAGAATTTATTAACTTATCTAAGTTATATATATATAACACCTGCAGTGCCCGCTCCGTGTCGGCACTATGTACAAGAGATATCGATTTGCTGACTCAAAAATGATATCTTCCTTAAAAGCTCCTTGTTGAAGCAGGAGATGACTGATCAAGGTGAGTGGGCAGAACTCCATTCTCTGATTCTTGCACGTCTTAATAATGAATCTGAGTTTTTGAATGCTTGTTTGCTTAAAGATAGTTTCATAAGAAGAATGATAGAACCTAACTTTGCATGTTTAATAAGAGAACTCACATAGCTTGTCATTGAAACGAATCTGCTTGCTTGCTTGCCTAACAAGAGAACTTGTATGCTTGTCTAAAGAGAAAGAGATAGAACTATTGTCATGCTAGTTAAAGATAGAAATGTGCTTGCTTAGCTACACAGACACCGCTATCGATCGAACCGCTGCCATGCTAATAAACAAGAGTAAAAGATGTTCATATATTTCTATCGTATATGCTAGAAGAAAGAGTAAAACCGCATGCTTAGTTAAAGAGATAGGAACTGTTTACATGCTTGCTTGCTTATATAGAGATTGTGATATGTTTCTATAGAAGTTATCGAAGTACTTAAACGGTATCAGAGAATGTGGCAGGCAGTCTACATAAGAGATAGAAATGGAGGCCTGACCGCACAGAAACAAGAGACAAAAAGAGTAGAGATTGAATATGTGCTTGTTATAGAACTGTTGCATACATATAGAGTTTATCTGATAGAGCTACATTCATGCATTGGTCTTAGACAACTTGTGCACAAGAGAAGATCCCACGAACGATTTTTTGGGGCGCTGGGGACCGTTCGCCCTGGGGGGATTAGAGGAATACCTGAGGCAATGAAGTCCTCGCGATCTGGGGGTATTCATGTCTATTAGATAACTGGTTCACGTGTCAAAGCAACTATATATTATGAGCGAGTATACATAGTGCAGTGCTAGAACGTGATAACACCGCTGCTAATCTTAAGGAAGGAGACTCATGGACCATCATATAGTTAGATCGCATGCTAGGATTCAGCCTTCTTGCATACCTAACTGTTTGATGCAGAGACGGACAGAAAAAGAGAGCCTTATTCATATATATGCATATGTTTCTAACTCGTATGTCTGCTGCAGGGATAACCGCTCGACGAAAGGGTAAGAATCACTGAATAAGTGATATGCATGCTATCGAATATGCTCTTCTGTATTGAATGCTTGCATAGAGAAGTTTTATTTCCGTATATGCTTATATCTCGTTCGCTTGATAAGATGTTGCTTATAAGAGAATAATAGAGATGCTAAGAGAGAGAGCTACTAAGATGATAGTCCCCTAGATGCTTGCTTAGAGTCTTTAAAAGAGATGCATATGATTCACGAGACACGTCGCGTACCAGAGATAGTATATGTTTCTGCTTATAGTATATGAACTGCTTGTCTTTCCTGCTTGCTTATATCGAATATGAACTCCTTTTTCAAAGATGTTTCCAAAAAGAGAAGTAATATGACTTCGTTCTTGTGCTGCATGTAACATAGGTAAAACTAGAAATATCACTAGTAATGAGATATTTTATAACATGACTACTTAGTGTGGGTTTCAGGGGGTGAAGCTTCTGTTCAGTTATTTTAGACTCACTAGTACTTTCTCTAAAGTGCTGACCCACCAACAGTTTGTTTGTTCGCAGGTGCTGGACCGTCCAAGAAAGCGATAGCCGTGCCTCATCCCAGAGACCCGGAAATCTGGTTTCGAATGCTTTAGTTGCTTTCGTATATAGGGGCATAATGTATGGAACGATGCCATTGTATTCAGAGAACCCAGTGCCTCGATTTGTCCCGTATACTCAGATGGATAAATGCTTGCAACAATGTTCCTCCGTTGCTTACTCGATTCGATGATAGCCAAACTTTAACGATGATGCCTTGTGCGGGCGCAACCCCAGGCTCGCACGGCATCACTTCCCGGTAGCAAACGACTCTACGCCCCGCGGGAGCGCCAAGGCTCGCGGGGCGTTGGTTGGGAGACCTTCCGGATCGGGGCGTGACAACACCGGGCCGGCTCAGCCCAACCGTGAACCGACCCAGACCCAGATCGGTTCGGCCCGGTCCACCGCGGACCAGGTCACAGGTCCGGGCTGGGTCGGGTGACAATCCGATCGGACCGAGCCGGCCCGGCCCGCTCTCTCCATCGGGTTGGGCCCAGACCGACCGAAACCCGGTCAAAACCGGTCAAACCGGACCGCGAGCCGGGCTGGTCCGACCCAATACACATCTTGAGTAAAACTTTGATACAGATGGATGTATCAAAAAAATAATACATGTACTGTATTACATGTGGGTCCCACTCTATATATATGTTTGTACGTTTTACGAAGAAAAAGAAGGGCCCACCTGTCATACAGTTTACTCTTCCGCAAGAGTAAAACTTTGATACATATGGCTGTATCTCCCTCTAATAAATATACTTGCACACTTTACGAAAAAAGAACATGACCCACATGTCATACAGTGGCTGTATTGATACAGCCATATGTATCAAAGTTTTACCGGCTATGCTATGACTACAACCAAATGCCTACAACCCTCTTACAATTGCCACGTGGCGTCCACGTTGCAGCCGTCTATTGGAGAATGGAGAAAAGGTGGAATCCGGTGACTGTCCGGACGGTCGTCATGTGACAGGAACGCTATGTGGCAGCCGTTCATTGGAGGGAGAGGTGAAATCGGATGTGGGGGAGAGGAGAGGGTTGTAAAAAGGTTATAAGCATTTGCTAGTAAACTTTGCATTATTGAAGTTTTACTGCTTCCGCAACTAAGCAAATTTCAAACAAGACATTGAAAATCACACCATAAATGTTGCATTCGCGAAAGAAACATTCCCTTCTTTTAATCTCTCTCTCTCTATATATTATGAGTTGTCCTGCAATAGTCCCTTGGTTTCGTGTAGAGCGCTCTCTCTCTCTCTCTCTCTCTCTCCCTGTGAATATATTTTCAAACATTAAAGCTGCCATAAATAAAGCACGAAAGAGCACAAGAAGACCCATCACTGGAAAAATCGATAACAACAAGAACAAGACCCAAAAAAGAGAAAGAGACAGAGAGACAAGAGATTTTTACTGTTTTGGAGCATAAAGCAGAAAAAGGGTCTACGAGTCTGAACCATGACCTCTTTCTTCCCATTGAAAGGTCCATGTCTTTGAGAACTGGCTGCTGCAACAAAGTTCATTGACAAGGAACAGGAGCAGCGAAGCCACAGAAATAAGTCTGACCAACAACTCAACTCCTCCTCCTCCTCTACCAACAGAGGAAGAAGCAGACGACCAACTTAGCACCCATCAGTTGAAAGAAGGAAAAAAATATTGATTTTTTATTATTATTGATGTTTTGGAGGCTTTTCCCAAGTGGGTTCTTCAGGAGACAAGGAAAGGTTCTGTGTTGAGGAGGTGGGAGCATTTGAGTAAAGATTGAATCTTTCCTATCAAAGTTGGAATCTTGACACGTTCTGTTACCATTTGATGGAGATTAAGGTGGAAAGATGTTGAGATTTTAGTTATAGCCAAGTGAGGATGTCGTCATCAGTACAGGAACAAATGCAACAGCAGCTACTCTTTAATCCAGGTTAGCATTCTCGTGTTTTTTGGGTTATACTATGCTATTGTATGGAGGTTAATTTTTCTCAGTAAATGTTTATGTAGACAAATACTGTTCTACTACTACTACTACTATTATTATTATTTATTAATCTATCAACAATTTAGGTTCAAAGAAAGTTCTGAACTCCGAGCTGTGGCATGCTTGTGCTGGCCCTCTTGTAACCTTGCCTCAACCTGGCAGTCTTGTGTATTATTTCCCCCAGGGACATAGTGAACAGGTAGGTGCACCATGCTTTGCTTTCTATATTTTGGACTTTAACTCCTTCCTTTTGATTTGTCTAATGGCTTATGGAGAATTATGCATTTTTGTTTACTAAATTTTGTTCACCACATGCTCTTTTTTTCTCATAGGTACTTCTTACCATTATAATCATTTCATGGGATAACCTATGTTGCACGAATACGATACGATAAGGTTATGTGATACAAACATTTTCAAATAGGTAGAATTGGGACATGGACACGAGTACAGATACGATACGGGTATGGACACCATTTTGCCGTGTCCGTGCAACGTAGGGGATAACTAAGTCCAGGAAGAACATGTCTATATATTAATTTATGACTAGTTAAGGTTACTACTAGTCTGCCACCACACTAGAACTCTAGAGTCGTGAGAGTTGAGGGTTGTATTTTTACATTATTCCAACACGCACCCACATGTTGAATATCCATTTTATCGGCCGAGAGATAGATTTTGGCACTTGAGTAATTTTTTTTTAAAAGTCCGCTTAAAATGACTTTTAGACGATATTTGAACCTGGTTGGCAATAGTACCATGCTGAAGTTCTGTCACTGCACCAAAACTCTAGAGATGTGACGAGGGTTGAGGATTACATTTCTAATTATGTCACCATTGTCTACCTAAATTTACAATTCTCACATCATTTGACTGCCTTATTGTTGGGAAAGAAGCGCGAAAACCTTCCCCAAAACCAGAGAGTACCTGTGAGAGAACCGAGCAATACAACGCACAAACCAAACACCAAACCACAGAAAAAAAAAATCCACGCAGACACAGAGAATTTTGACGTGGAAAATCCTTGCGGAAAAAAAACCACGAGACGATCGGAGTCCAACCCTGAAGAACCTCCACTAATGGAATAAAGAGAATACACTCTCTACAAGCTTCTCCCGATCCAACACGGATCACCACAACACTTAGGAATAGAAAATAGATCACACCACGAAGATAGAAGACAATGAAAAATTACCCAAAATGATCTCCTTCTCCGAAACGGCCTCCAATCCTTCTTTCTCCTTCCCAATATTGCAATGGCACTCTTACCTCATTTTCTCCTCTTCCTTGAGATGATATGTTATTGTTCAGTTGGTAATTAGGGTTAGGAAAAAAATCTAATATATAACCCCTAATCCCGCAGCTAATCCTGGACCGTAAGATACGATCCAACGGTGTATAAAACACCTCCGAATTTTCGTCCAGCTCGCCGACCGAACTCGGACCGACTTCGGTTTTGAGGTTCTGGAACACCACACCGAGTTCGGCCCGACTTCGGTTTTAAGGTTCTTGAACACACCGAGTTCGTCGGACCGAACTATGCCCCCTTCAACAGACTGCTCCTCCTTCCTCCCGAGTTTCTTCGACCTCTTGAATGGCTCTCGTCGCCTCCCCGAGCTTCTCTGACCATAGACGACGCTAGTCGCACTCCGGGGTGTTCTCCACATAGGTTGGAAATTCCACCCACTCCAACAAATATTCTCCTTCACAACTATGTAGAGGGAATCGTCATCCCGACGATCTGTCTCTAGTACTCAAACTTTTTCCTTGGAAGAATCTTTGTGAACATGTCTACTCCGTTGTCGTCTGTATGAACCTTCTCAAGCGTCGCCGCTTCCTTCTTCTCAACAGTATCCCGTATCCAATGATATCGGATCTCAATGCGCTTTGATCGGCTATTAAATGTCTAGTTCTTCACAAAGTGAATAGCACTCTGACTATCGCAAAACAAAGGATAATGCTCCTGCTTTAGCCTAATTTTCTGCAACAACTTCTTCATCCAAAACAACTCCTTGCAAGTCTCCGTCACCGCAATGTGCTCTGGCTCTGTCGTCGACAAGGCAACACACTTCTGCAAATGCGACTGCCACGATACTGCTCCACCAGCAAACATCATCGCATAGCCCGAAGTCGATCGCCTCATGTCTACATCTCCATCCATATCAGCGTCGGTATACCCAACCAGCTTCGGCTCGTCACCACCAAATGAAAGTCTCCAATCGGTAGTGCCTTGAAGATATCGTAGAATCCACTTGACCCCACTCCAATGTACCCTTATAGGATTGGAAGTGTACCTGCTAACAGTGCTGACCGCGTGAGCAATGTCTGGCCTCATACATACCATAGCATACATAAGACTACCTACGCCTGAGGCATATGAAACCCGCTCCATATCTTCCTTCTCGTCCTCGGTAGATGGACACTGCTCCTCAGTGAACTTAAAGTGAGCCGCAAGGGGGTTACTCACTTTCTTCGACCCGTCCATCCCGAAGCGCTGAAGTATCCGGTGAATGTACTTCTTTTGGGACAAGTGTAGCAGCTTGGACTTTCTCTCTCGGCTGATCTCTATCCCAAGAATAGTCCTTGCTGCGTCCAAATCCTTCATAGAGAAGGCCGCACCCAGTTGGCGCTTAAACTCTGCTATCCTGGTGGCATTCCGACCCACCAACAATATGTCATCAACATAAAGCAACAAAATGATGAAATCATTCTCGGCGAAATACCTCACAAAACACAATGATCCGACGTCGTCCGTGCATAGCCATGCTCCCCCATAAACGACTCGAACTTCATGTACCACTGTCTCGGAGCCTGTTTCAGACCATACAAGCTCTTCCTCAACCGACAGACCAAATATGACTTGTCCTTCTCACAGAATTCCTCTGGCTGCTCCATGTACAACTTCTCCTGAAGATCACCGTGGAGGAATGTCGTCTTCACGTCCATTTGCTCGACCTCCAAGTCGAAACTGGCTGCCAAAGCTAGCACCACCCGAATACACGACTGCTTGACGACTGGCGAAAATATCTCATCATAATCAACGCCTTTCCGCTGACCGTAGCCTTTAACTACCAGCCTTGATTTGTATCGAGGACGAGTAGCATCATCTATCTGCTTCACTCTGAACACCCATCGATTCTTCAAAGCCTTATTGCCCTTTGGCAACCGCATCAGATCATAAGTAGAGTTGGCCTCCAAGGAACTCATCTCCTCCTGCATGGCCTCCATCCACTCCTGCCTGTGCTCGTCTTCCACAGCCGTTGCAAAACTTTCGGGTTCTCCCTCGTCAGTCGGTAGCACATACTCACCCGGTGAGTATCTCGTAGATGGTCGACGCTCTCTATTGCTCCTCCTCAACGGAACCATTGGTGCTGGATGTATATCTATAGCCTTCTCCCCTCCAGGAACTGCCTCCTCGGTATGCTCATCCTCCTGAGGGTCACCCTGACCACCATCAGTATGCTGATGATCAAGGTTGGGAGCAACTCCATGTACTGGCTCCCCCATAACTGGATCCTCTGCGATGTCCTCTGGAAACTGCTCGAAGCGAAATGACTCTAACTCAGGCATTTCCTCAGTCTCAGAAGGTATCTCGGAATCCTGAGTGTTGGTCATGGTCTGATCCTCAACGAATACCACGTCCCTGTTTCTGTAGAGCTTTCTTTCCACTGGATCGTAGAGTCTATAGCCAAACTCATCTCGACCGTAGCCGACAAAGACGCACCGTTTCGTCTTTGGCTCAAGTTTGGATCTCTCGTCCTTCGGAACATGCACGAAGACCTTACAACCAAACACTTCAGGTGATTGTATGACGGCTCTTTGTCGTACCATACTTTTTCAGGCACATCATCCAGCAAAGGAGCACTAGGAGATAAATTAATAACATAAGTAGCCGTGTAAAGTGTCTCACCCCAATAGCTGTCTCGCAAGTTTGCTTCTGACAGCAAACACCGTACCCTTTCCATCAGCGTCATGTTCATCTGCTCCGCTACACCGTTGAGCTGCGGTGTCTTTGGTGGAGTCTTCTGGTGTCGTATCCCTTGCTCTCTGTAATAAGCATCAAAGGGACCGATATACTCGCCGCCATTGTCCGACCGAACACATAGCAGCTTCTTGCCCGTCTTCCTTTCAACAGAGGCCTGAAACTCCTTGAAAGTGGGCAGCACCTGATCCTTGGTCTTTATGGTATATACCCAAACCTTCCTGGAACAGTCATCAATAAATGTTACAAAATAAGAAGCACCACCAATGAGCAACGTCGGCTTCCTTGAACTTGGGTGACTTTGGAAAGACACCATATTTTGCTTCCCCGCCAAACAGTGCCTACACTTCTCTAACTTTGTAAAGTTTAGTCCTGGAATCACTTTCCTGTTCACCAAGTAGCTCATCCCCTTCTTGCTGATATAGCTGAGCCGCCTGTGCCACAACTCAGTAGACGTATCAGTAGCTGCGTTAACCTCATACGCCCCCTGTGCGCTCCCTTCCTTATAGTAGAGTCCGGACCTCTTGCTTCCTCTGGCAATCACCATCGAACCTCTGGAAAGCTTCCATTGATTGTTCCCAAAGAGACTGAAGAAACCCTCGTCATCCAACCTTCCAACCGGCACCAGGTTGAAATGGATATCTGGGACATGACGAACATCTTTGAGAACAAGAACTGCACCCGTCTTTTTCCTCAAATACATATCTCCAATGGCAACCGCATTTGACACATCTTCATTGCCCATCTTCAACACTCCACAGTCGCCTGTTGCGTAAGTAGCAAATAGTGACATGTTATGAGATACGTGCGCTGGAGCACCTGAGTCCACCAGTCAAGAGTTGTCATCGCAGGCGAGGTTCATAACTACCTCATTACCTACAATGATCACGTCGCTTCCATGTGTCGAGGCCGCCGCTATAGTGTTCTCACTTTGCTTCCCCTTGTCGCCCTTCTTCTCTCTCTTCCAAGCGAAACAGTTCCGCTTGATGTGGCCCTTCTTGCCACAATAGTAACACTCCGAGTCATCATACCGACCCTTGGACCTTTCCTTGCTTTTGTCTCTGCTACCGTCTGGACCCATGTTTTTACCCCTTCTGCGGCTCTCTGAAACAAGCGCCTCTGAGTGGGATGTGGATGAAGTGCCTTGAGAACATCTCCGCATCTCTTCATTCAGTACCCCGCTCTTGGCAAACTCCAGACTGACTACGCCTTCCGGAGCAGAAGCGATCATAGACACTCGTACGATCTCCCATGAGTCTGGCAATGTACATAGCAACCATAGTCCCTGAACCTCGTCGTCGAACTTGACTTCCATCAAGGATAGCTGGTCAACCACGCACTGTAACTCACTCAAGTGATCCGTAATAGACGCCTCATCTTTGTACTGCAGACCCATCATCATCCGGATCAGGAACAATTTATTTATCCCGGCCTTCTTCGCATATAAAGATTCCAGCTTATCCCACAGTGTCTCGCGTGCTCAATACTTGCAACGTGGTTGTACACGTTCTCGTCAACAAACTGCTTGATGTACCCACACACATGTATATGCTCGAAATTTCAGTCGTCTTCGGATTTGTCACTGGGCCTCTCGGAAGCAAATACCGGCAGATGCAGTTTCTTGACAAATAGCAGATCCTTCATCTTGCTTCTCCAGTAATGATAGTTGGTACCGTTCAGGTTTACCATGCGCACCGGTTTCACATCCATCTCTCCTCCCTGGTTTGCCTGTCAACTCCTGACACCCTTCTGAAAATTCCAGAACCTGGCTCTCATACCACACTATTGGGAAAGAAGGGCGAAAACCTTCCCTAAAATCAGAGAGTACCTGTGAGAGACCGAGCAATACAACGCACAAACAAAACACCAAACCACATAAAAAAATAATCCACGCAGACAGAGAAAATTTTGTCGTGGAAAACCCTTGCGGAAAAAAAAACTACGGGACGATCGGAGTCCAACCCTGAAGAACCTCCACTAATGGAATAAAGAGAATACATCCTCTACAAGCTCCTCCCGATCCAACACGGATCACCACAACACTTAAAAATAGAAAATAGATCACACCACGAAGATAGAAGACAATGAAAAATTATCCAAAATGATCTCCTTCTTCGAAACGGCCTCCAATCCTTCTTTCTCCTTCCCAATATTGCAATGACACTCTTGACTCATTTTCTCCTCTTCTTTGAGATGATATATTATTGTTCAGTTGGTAATTAGGGTTAGAAAAAACCCTTAATATATACCCCCTAATCCCGCAGGTAATCCTGGACCGTAGGATACGATCCAACGGTGAATTTTCGTCCAGTTCGCCGACCGAACTCGGACCAACTTCGGTTTTGAGGTTCTGGAACACCACACGAGTTCGGTCCGAATTCGGCCAGGGACCGAGTTCGAACCGAACTCTGCCCCCTTCAGCAGACTTCTCCTTTTTCCTCCCGAGTTTCTTCGACCTCTCGAATGACTCTTGTCGCCTCCTCGAGCTTTTCTGACCACAGACTGCGCTCGTCGCACTCCGGGGCGTTCTTCACATAGGTTGGGACCCCCACCCACTCAAACACTTATATGTACACAAATGAGGTGTGCGTGGTCCTTAGATAGTCTTAATTTTCGGCGACTATAGTCTTAATTTCATAGGAATGACAATGACAGTTATGTACGCTTGTGTTTCCGAGAAATTATTATACAAGGAGATATAACTCATTCAAGCTGGAAACTTACACCGTATTTTAGAGTTATCTCAGTGCTTAGAAAATCCAGTAAGAACTTGAATCAATTTATTAATTCAATTGCAAGTTTGATTTATGTAACTAAACCTATGCTATTTTGTTCCTCCCAGAGTTACAGTTTAAACTATTAGGCTTTCTAAATCATCATAAGTAGATGATATTGCTGTTACATGCTAACAATTCGAATATATACCTTGCTGAAGTCCTTACAATTTAAATTTTTGTGGTGATATTTGAGGATTCAATATTTATTTATTCCAATATTCCAACATACCTCAAAAAGTATTAGCATAATCGTCGTGTCTTCCCACAGGTGACAACTTCGACTAGAAAAGCTGCAAACGCACACATTCCCAACTACCCAAATCTCCCATCACAGTTGTTGTGCCAGGTCTACAATGTTACACTACATGTGAGTAACTTGGGTTGAATCCCTTTTGGTTGCATGTTTATTCTGCTTAGAGGAATCAAACTCTTCTTAACCATGTCAATCTACTTCCAGGCAGATAAGGACACTGATGAGATCTATGCGCAAATGACACTTCAGCCAGTGAACTCTGTAAGCCTTCTTCTCCCTGAACTATTTTTTCTGTATATATCATTTTTGCAGGTCAACAACTTTCTTGTGTGATGGCAGTTTCAAAAAAGCCAGCATAGTCTTTATCCTTTGGGTTTGCTTATGTTATTGTTATTTCCACGTCAGAATTTTCATACAAAACATGATTCAAGTACAGCTATTTATCAGATTTTGTTGTTGTCTTGTGCCGACCCTGTCCATTCATAGAATCATAACTATTTTATAATTTCTTTGTTGTTATGATTGAAATGCTGACTTTTACGATAAGGTTAATGGGTGCAACTGTACTGTAGAACTATGCTTTAGTACGCTGATAAATTGTACGGTCTAGAAGAATTAACATACTGGTAGAGTACTTACCCTCGTATACTGTCCTTTATTCAGGAAGTTGATGCCTTCCCTTTTCCAGATTTTGGACGCACAAAATGCAACCAGCCGAATGAGTTCTTTTGCAAGAGTCTGACCGCAAGTGATACTAGTACGCATGGTGGATTTTCAGTGCCTCGTAGGGCTGCAGAAAAGCTATTTCCCCTATTAGTGAGTAAACTTGAATCATATAAATAAACCATAAAAACATTTGAACCCTAAATAAATGTACTCTGCTCACCATAGCATGCAACGTCCTTAACAGGATTATTCAATGCAACCTCCAAACCAAGAGCTGATTGTCAGAGACTTGCATGATAACTTGTGGACATTCCGGCACATATATCGTGGTGGGAGATTTCTTTCCAGTTATTTAGTAGTAATTATCCCCGTTCATATTGATTATACTCTTAATTCCTTTGTTGCAATTTAGACCTATTTTCTCTATGGTGATCACTATATGAAATTGATTCAGTTGATCCTGTAATCTCTATTGGAGGTGACCTGTCTTCAATTGTTATAGAATTCTAAATGTTCCTGTTCTTTCCAGGACAGCCAAAGAGACACCTTTTGACAACTGGTTGGAGTCACTTTGTGGGGACTAAACGGCTAAAAGCTGGCGATTCTGTGCTGTTTATTAGGTAATGCAAGATTCATGTGTCTATAATTATGCGGAGTTGCAGTTCCTATAAACTTTTCAAGACGTCATTTAAATTTGAAATATAGTGTTAGAAATCAGGATGTGCAGAAGTTAATTATATCTTTAGTTGCTATTTTTTAAAGGTTCCTGCTTTCATAATTAAACATGTTGTGCTGGAGAACTGTAACCTTGTGTGATCATATACCCTGTGTGATCATATCATGCAGCATAGTGTCTGGAAACAACTAAATATGCTTGATAAGTGTTTTTGTCAGAGCTGCAGTTATTCGCTAATCTGAGGCAGAAACCTTGTGGCTACAAGGCTACAACACAACTCATTAGATTCTGTGCATTTGCATGAACCCCCCCCCCCCCCCCCCCCCCCCCCCCCCCCCCACACACACGGACTGTCCTAATACTAGCTCATCAGAAACGGGATAGATCATTCCTAATTCAAGCTACCACTTCTACAGGCTGTGTCATTACTGCTGGCATTGCATCTTTTTCTTTGGGCACATTCATCCTTCTTGCCATATTAAAAAGATGTATGATCAATCTAGCTTAGATTTACGGTGTCACACAATGGTGACATGCGTTTTTTTTTTTACTTTTGACTACCACTACCAAGTACGAAACCCACCTTAAATCCTCCTTCCAATAACCCTGCTCTTAAACCATGTTGGGTCCCTGACTCTCTGCACCTTTAGAGTTCTGATGACTGATGAGGGGTGAGAGTTATATTTCACGTTTTGGGGTCATATTATGTATTTTTCTCTTGTTTTTATTGCTCTTATGATTAACTTCTGCTAATGGAGTTCATGGCTTGTTCAGGGATGAGAGATCTCATCTACTTTTGGGTGTCAGACGCGCTAATCGTCAGCAGACTGCATTGCCGTCATCCGTTCTGTCTGCCGATAGTATGCACATTGGTGTTCTTGCTGCTGCAGCTCATGCTGCGGCAAGTCGTAGTCCATTTACTGTGTATTATAATCCAAGGTAGTCACGTTCCTTTCCGTTTATCTTGTCCTTTAGGCCATACATGGAGTTAGTGCATACGTAAACTTTTAATCTTCTCAGGGCATGCCCTTCAGAATTTATGATCCCTTTGGTCAAGTATCACAAAGCTGTATATACCCAAGTCTCAATTGGGATGAGATTCGGAATGATGTTTGAAACAGAAGAATCGACTAAGCGCAGGTTCATTTCTATATCATACATATTTCCTTGTTATTTTAGTATAGAGAAATTCAATTTTCTATGGTACCTTTATATATTAGCTTAGATTTAGGCTTGGATACTAAAAGTTTTCAGAGTATAGTTGAAGAGGCGAAAGTGATTTGAAATTCGAGATTTAACTTCATGTGAAACAATGATTATCTGCTAATTCTAGTTTACATTAAATCAAGGTTTTTCTGATACAAGTCTCTTAAATCTTCCATATTAAGAGTTAGCTACCGAAATCTTGGTAATTGCGGAAAAGTTCCCCCAAATTCCAAACAATGTGAGTTAAGAATCCCCCTAGTTAATTCATACGATAAAGGAATATTCTGTCAACTTTAACAAAGTTATTTCTTTTGACTATTTTGTCCTTCTCTTAATTTTCCCTCCTTATCCCAAACAATGGACTTCTCTTCAGCTCATGATAGGCAATTGGTTCATGAGTTCTTATTGACCTGATAGTAGGCAATGTATTCGGGGGTTCTTTTTGATTGAGCTCATGGTGGGCAACTAATTGGTTCATGATTTGTCAATGTTCTTGGGTTCACAGGTTCCTTTTATTTATATGTATATAGATATTTTGAAATACAAGTTTTTCTTTGTCAACCAAATGTGTTGCATATTTACATGTTACTTCTATGTGATTGAGTGTCTAGCCTGACGAAGCTAGCATCATAAGATATCTTTTGGCTTTCCTCTTGCAGATATATGGGCACAATTACAGGAATTAGTGAACTTGATCCAGTAAGATGGCCCAAGTCAAAGTGGCGGAATTTACAGGTGAGTTTATCCTTCCAAATGTACGTGTGTAGCATTTCTTCTGTTAGAAACTAATCACAATGCTGTGATGTTACCTTGGAATGCTGATTATCTGTTAACGTCTTTCTTAGGTAGGATGGGATGAACATGGTTATGGTGAAAGGCCAGATAGGGTTAGTCTATGGGAAATTGACACTCCCGAAAGTCTTTTTGGTTTCCCCACTCCAAGTTTGAAACGACAGTGGCTTCCTGGATTTGTCAGTAAGTAATGCCACTTCACATTGTTTCTAAGTGTTCAAGTCTCAATTGTAACACCATTGGTCATCGGGATTTATACTTTAATATTCCTTTCGCACATTTCTCCAAAGTAGATTTTGTAATTCATGGATGATTTTTGTGAACAAGCAGGTTTAGATACTTCTCATAAATACAGAGTATAACTTGGTCAGATCTTGTATTGGCTGATGACGTCAGCAACATATCTTCAGGATACTTTCTAAGTCTCTACCATAACTATATTGCATGGGCATGAATACAATATGAGACGATACAAAAACAAAAACAAAAACAAAAACAAAACAATGATTTTGGCATGTGCTAAAGATATTTTGGAGTGTCAAGTCTACCATAACTATATTGCATGGGCATGAATACAATATGAGACGATACAAACACATCGACAAAACAAAACAATGATTTTGGCATGTGCTAAGATATTTTGCAGTGTCAATATCATGTCTAATATGTATCTGACAGACATGGTGTAGGACACCTAACTCGAGTATACATGCTTACTAGACCATAAAGCAATATGTCATTTTAATCGAGTCCCTATGGAATCTGGGATTATAATGTTATACAAACAAAGTGGTCCTGCATTTCTAACAACATTTTGTGGGCTTCTCTCACTAGCTTTGTTAAAATTGTCAAATCTCTACCTGAGGCACTTATATAAAAAAAGAAATCGTGGAACTGCATGGAGCTAGGGTGTTCTAGATCAACTTTCAGCTTTCCTTTCATTCAATCAGAGCATGTATCAGCATATGAATGCTTATCAGATGATTGTGTCCTTCGTTTGGGAATGGCCTATCTTTATGTATGCACAAGATAGTAGCAGCAACTCCATTGTTCCATCTTTTCCTTAGGCAAGTTTTATTCCAGTGGCTTGATCTCCATGATCTCTATATGTAGGCCATCAAGACTGGTTAGCACATAGGCAGTTGAGCCAAGTGCAGGAGGACACTTATACTATCAAAATCCCCTTATAGAAAGGAGAGATTTTGTGAAAGGACACACTTCACCCTGTTTTCCATAACCCTATTTTCAATAACATTGTTTATTGATGTGTTTACCATAGCTTCCACATATCTATAGATCTGTGCTTGTCCATGTTGCACAAGGAAAAAAAAAAGGAAAAAAAAAAAAAATCTAATCCTATGTATAACCTATTAGTTGCTTACTTTCTAACAAACTTTGACTACACAAAAGACTTTCTAACAAACTTTGACTACACAAAAGAGATATGTTACGATCCTACAGTCACACATCGGTTATATGTGGAACCTGATGTGGGTTGATATAATAATGGGCTCTCCTCTTAACAGCTAGCTTTTTGGACCAGTTCCCCCAAGGTTCATATCAAATGGTATAAGAACCTACACCATGTTCCCCAACTGCAATCATGCAGTGCGGATGGTGATGCCAGTATAACAGTGTTCGTCCCTTCCGGACAATAAGTTTAGTGAAAAGCCAGCCCATGTCAGTGCCTTGAGGGGGCATTTGGTTAAGTTTTGGATGCTTAAGAATGCGTTTTAGATTACTTATCCTTGTTTGGTATGTCTAGGATTGGAAATTATGGGGGATAGGAGGGACTTCGTATTTCCATGATTGTGGAAAAGTAATTCCCAAGGCCCCCTTAAGAATAGTTTTGCTTTCATAGGAATGTTATTTGAATTTTTTTTTGACAATAACACCCTCATTTTACTTTCAAAATTCAAATTCTATCCCAAACATGTAAATTTAGGTAATAGAAGCATGAAAGGGTATTTATGGAAAACTAAATAAACTAATATTCTTCTTCCATATTCCCAACCTAACATAACCAAACATGGGAAATGAATGGAGAATGAATTCCGAGGAATACAAAACCTTCATCCAAACGACCCTTGATGCGGAGCATGGTGGAATGTTAATATCCTATAGTCCCACATCGATTATATATAGAACTTGATGTCGGTTGATGGCTCTCTCCTCTAACGGCTAGATTTCATTTTTAGGACGAGTTATCCTAAGGTTCGGATGAATCTGCAACTGGTATATTTGGGGTCTAAAAGCTAACTTAGTTTCTGTTGGTATATATATATATATAGCCAAGAGATTATCATAATAAAATAATTTCAAATATTCTACATGGTATCAGAGCACAAACCCTAGCCGCCACTAACCCTAGCCGCCACCGCCACCGCCGCACCACTCGCCCGCTGCCGCCGCCACCGTCGCCGCCAAATCCTAGCCCGCAGGAGCTTCTGCCGCGGTTCCCGGCATCTCCTGTGGGTCATTCCGGACATTGACATCAAAGGCCTAAATCCGGTGGGGGAGAGGCATGATCGGGTCTAGGAGAGGACGAAGAGAACGAACGTGAATCGTGGGACGGGTGTGAGGTGATCGGAGAAGAGGAGGATCGATGGAGGAGATCATCAAAAAGTTTGACCATGCGGAGGTCGCAACGTTGATGAAGCTGATGAAACTGTCGGCTGGTAAGAGCGCGACACAAACATCGGCGAAGTTGGAGCTTCCCTCCATCGATCTGAAGCTTGATGGATCGGCCACCTACCCGAGTTGGTCACGACGGGTGAGGAGAACCCTCGCAGGGAAGAACCTGGAGGGTTTTTTGTCAGGAGAGAAGACAGAGCCAGATGAGAGCTCGGCAGGACGCGACGAGTGGAAGTCCACTCATATGGTGATATACATTTGGCCCCTCAATTTCTTAGTCCAGTCGATCGTCGCCACAGTGGATGGCCTTGAGATGGTAAAGGACGTATGGGAGAAGTTGAGGAGGACCTACGATGGTGTGGAGAATAACTTGAGGATTTTTCAGATCAAGAGGGAGATCGACGACACCGTACATGGAGAGAAGACGGTGCAGGAGTATGCCACGGAGTTGGAGCGTCTGTGGTTGGATTACGATCACTCCTCAGATCGGATGAGCTGTGAGGACCCAAAATGTAAGGAAAGACATGTATGTCTGCAGGAGAGGACGATGAAGTTTCTTAAGGGGCTGGCCGCAGTGTTTGCTCAGAGGACAACACTACTTCTAGCCCAACCGAAGATCCCTACACTTGAGGAGGCTATCTCGACTATGATCCAGGAGGACTCGTATCAAGCTGCAGGAAGGACATGTGGTCCTCCTGAAGTGAAGTCAGCAACTAGTGGTTGCCAATTCAGGCGACACATGACCTAAGGGAGACCCCCGACAGTGCTACAACTGCGGGGAGGTGGGCCATCTGAGGTATGCTTGCACCAAACCACCCAAGGAGGGAGATTCAGGTGGTGGACGTGGAAAGTTTGGAGGACATGGCCGTGGTGGTGGGGGTCAACGGGGTGGTCGAGGAGGTTATCGGACGAACCTGCTGGTAGCAGAAGGCGAGGAGGAAACTGATAGCGCCTATACCAAGGAGGATCGGACACTACTGACATGTTAGAGGTACTCAAGAGAAAGCAGAGAGCGTCAAACGATGGAGACAGGAGGAGTGGGATGAGGAGGGCGTCCACCTCAGTCTACGCCAGAGGCAACGCTGCCATGTATGCCCATCCATCGGAAGGTACTGACGACTCACTCGTCCTTGCATCTATGTCTTTCCTTAGATCGTCGGACTGGATTTTCGATTCGGGTGCGTCTCGACACGTGATAGGGAATGCTAGTGAGTTCTCTTCCTACACTCACCTAGCATCGGCGGACAACATTCAAATAGACGATGATACTTTTCAGCCAGTGGTCGGTAAGGGTACTGTCGATTGTACAGGTTCAGTAAAATTATCCAATGTTTTGCATGCTCCTTCTTTTTCAGTCAGTCTTTTATCCCTTATTCTATAATCCTCCAACTAAAATGCATTGTCTCTTTTGATATTCCTAAGGTGATCTTCCAAGAGAAGGAGACGGGACAAAGACTTGGGACTGGCACTTAGCATGATGGACTGTGGTACTTGGATCAGGAAGGGATAGATTCAGCATTGGTGTCTGTGGCAGAGAGGGCAGGAATGGGAGGACCGAAGATGAGTGCCGAGGATATACTGATACTCCACCACAGGCGGTTGGGCACTACTCTTTTGGTATTTTGAGTAGGTTGTATCCATCTATTTATGAGAAAGCAAATAAAGAGAAACTAGTATGTGATGCATGTGATTTAGGCAAACTTACTAGGAGCTCATATGTTAGTGCGGGCCATAGGAGCTCTTCTATTTTTGATATTATACATTATGATGTTTGGGGGCCGTGCGCCACAACTACTATGAATGGTTATAAGTATTTCGTTTCTTTTATTGATTGTTTATCTCGTGTCACATGGTTGTATTGATGAAGAATAAGAGTGATGTCTTTGCCTGTTTCTGAGACTTTCATAAACATGTCAAGACTCGGTACAGAGCAGTGGTGAAGGTACTGAGATCAGACAATGGGATATAGTATACCAACAAAGCACTTGAGGAATACCTGTCAACCCAAGGGATATAGCATCAGACCACCTGTGCATATATACCAGCACAGAATGGAGTCGCAGAAAGAAAGAACAGACACCTTCTGGGGGTGGCAAGGAGCATGATGATCGTCATGAATGTCCCACAGAGTTTGTGGGGACATGCAGTGTTGACAACAGCTCAACTGATCAACATGATGCCCTCGAAAGTACTGGGATGGAAGTCTCTATGTGAGATATTGCAAGAAATTAATAGTGGAATATTCCCGCTGAAGGTGTTTGGCAGCGTATGTTTTGTGAAGGACAACAGACCATCTGTTGGAAAACTTGACCCTAGAGCAATCAAGTGTGTATTCGTGGACTATTCGACGACTCAGAAGGGATACGTGTGCTGGAGCCCAAGTAGAGAAGAAGAGGTTTGTGAGCATGGATGTTCACTTCAGGGATCTTGAGCCATACTACCGTCAGGAGGGAACCTCATCCATGGACAACTCACCTGACACTGAGAGTATGAGGCGAGAGAGGAAGATTGATGAGAGTGTGGTGACCGATTTAGGAGTATGGCATGGAGGAACGGTTGAGGAGGAGAGTGAGGAGGAACGGGGGGAGGAGATGAGAGGTGTTAGGCCTATGACTCGGGGAGTTACCTACAACAGAAAATGGAAGCAAACTGCAGGACCAGTACCTATAGTGCCAGTGCCAAGTCCCTTGCCTCCGTCCGTCTCGACTTCGGAGACACATACACCACCACCACCAGATTTTTTTCAAGGTGATATCATTCTTCTTACCCCTCTCACACCATTATTAGTACGGAGACCACTCGCAGTAATACGAAAAATCCTCCTAATAGAAGTGGTTGGGACATTGCTCAGTTTGTTTCATATGATAACATCTCTTCTTCTCATGGAGCATTCATTGCGTCTTTGGATAGTATTATTGTACCTAACAATTGACAGGTTGCCAAGAACGATCCAAAGTGGAAAGCGGCGATGCACAAGGAGTTAGGGGCTCTTGAGAAGAACCACACTTGAGAACTGGTAAAACTGCCAGAGGGGAAGATGATAGTCGGATGCAAGTGGGTCTTTACTATGAAGCAGAACCCAGATGAACAGGTTGAGCGCTACAAGGTTAGACTGGTGGCAAAAGGATACAGTCAGACGTACAACATTGACTATGACGAGACTTTTGTACTAGTGGCGAAGATGAGCACCGTCAGGACCCTGATTTCTTTGACAGCGAATGGTGGATGGAAGCTATACCAATTGGATGTAAAGAATGCATTTTTTCATGGGGATCTAGTGGAGGAGGTGTACATGGAGATACCACCAGGATTCTGCACTGATAAGACAGTGGGTAAGGTCTGCAGGTTGAAGAAGTCCCTCTATGGACTGAAGCAGTCTCCTCGACCGTGGTTTGACAGATTCAGGAGGACGATGATAGGGATGTGATATCGACAGATCAACGGGTGATCACACTGTATTTTTTCGTCGGAGTAGAGGCCACATCACCATGTTTGCGGTGTATGTGGAAGATATGATTATCACAGGAGATGATGAGCAGAGATTGCCCGACTCAAGGAAAAGCTTGGCAAGGAGTTCGAGGTTAAGGACCTTGGTCTTCTTCGGTACTTGGGATTAAGATTGCTCGAGAAGCAGAGGGGATTTTCTTTATCAGAGAAAGTATGCGCTGGACCTTCTCATTGAGACATGAATTTTGGGATACAAACCTGCAGCGACGCCGATCAATCAGAGGTTCAAGCTGGGTGTTGAGACTGGAGAACCAGTTGATCGGGACAGATACCAGAGACTGGTGGACAAGTTGATCTATTTGAGCCACACACGTCCTGATATCTGTTTTGCAGTGAGTGTGGTGAGCCGCTACATGCATGACCCAAGGAAGGGTCATATGGACGCAGTGTACCAGATTCTGAGATACTTGAAGGGTGTCCCCAGAAAGGGGCTGATATTCAGGAAGAATGATCACGTGAGCATCGAGGGCTACTGTGACTCTGACTGGACTAGTTATGCTGATGACAGGAGGTCTACCTCGGACTATTGCATATTTGTAGGAGCAACTTGTCTCTTGGAGGAGTAAGAAGCAGTAAGTGGTGGCCAGATCGACAGCTGAAGCGGAGTACAGAGCTATGGTCTTGGGAGTTGCAAAGCTGCTATGGCTGAAGAGTATGCTGGTGGAGCTAAGGCTGGATCAAGGAGTCAAGATGAAGCTGTGGTGTGACAACCAGTCAGCCATCAATATTGCCAACAATCCAGTGCAGCATGACATGACCAAACACATCGAGATCGATAGGTTCTTTATCAAGGAGAAGTTGGACAGTGGACTACTAGAGCTAGGCCACGTTCCAACCAAGGATCAGGTAGCAGACAGTCTGACCAAGGGACTTAGCTCTGTAGATATGATTAGTGGGTGACAAGATGGACTTAGTGAATATCTTTCGCCCATCTTGAGGAGGAGTGTTGGTATATTAGAATGTATTAGGGGTTTTTATGTAAGATGGAGGGTTGTAGGGCTATATATATATATATATATATATATATATATATATATATATATATATAGCCAAGAGATTATCATAATAAAATAACTACAAATATTCTACAGTTTCACATTGTGAGGGTCCTTCTTCCCTCGCAATGTGGTATGCTATGGAGCATGGGAAAGCTACATAAACGAAAATGACAGTTTTATGACCAGTTTGAACCTGTCGTCAATTCTCTATATGTTGGTGCCAAGTTAGTGACGAGAAAGCGACGGGCTTCAATAAAAACCTAAAAGGTCATTTAGCAGGTGGTCGACCTACTCTTTTGGTCATGCAGTTTAGGTCATGCAACCAAGACTAATAGTTTATCTTGTGAATATCATGCATGCCACACAATTTTTTTACAGTCAGATGTTTTCCCATTGCCATTGTTTTTATCCGTTTTGGCACTCGTGTCTTTATCAGTTAACTGTTTCACATGCAACCCAAAGCTAAACCTTGGTGTCTGTTGTTGAATGATTTCAGTGTCGGGGGTAGAAACTGGATTCACAAATGCATATCCTCTATCACAGGCTCCAGAAAGTGGAATTGGTAGCCGCCTACATCCTATATCTTCTCGCCTTGGCTCAGAGCAACTCTTGAGGATGTTACTTTCGCCTCAAGTTCCTAGCCCTGGTAGTCAACTTGGATTTAATCAGTCAATTTGTCGCTATACAAACTTTTCACCCACGTATAGTGCAGTGAGAAGTCCACTGCAGCAGGAAGCAGCAGTCACCAAACAAGTCATGCAACAGAGCCGGCTTCCTCTTGAACAGCAACAACTTCCTCCTTTACAGAATAGTTCATTGCAAACTCAGAAACCCCAGCTCAGCGAGGGGCATCCGGTTGTGGAATTAGAATGTGCATTTGGGACACATGTGAAGCCACGAGTTCAAATTATAGATGAAGATCCTGCCATGGATGATTGCCAAGAACGAAACAAGGAGCCCACGAGTGAAAACCTGGGGAACAGATGTGAGACTTCATTTGCAGGGGAGATGGAAGCTGAGAAGTCAGATGTCGCACCTGGATCAACGGTGAACCAAATGGAGCTCGTAGATAAAAACAATGGAGAAAGTCCTGCCAGCGTACCTCGAATAATTGAAGACCACGGACTAGAAATAAAGGGAAAGGACATTCCTCTAGTTGTTCAGCAGCAGATCCAGCCAGCTGTGTCCCAGTCAATGAGGCATGAGACATCATGTCTATTGGAGAATAATGGTCTCAGCAGTTTACAAACACACCAAACTTCCTACATGTCTGAATACTTGGATGATGAAGACTGGATGGCACAGCCCTCATGCTATCAATCTTTCACTAACCCTCCAAAGGCACCCGGATTCTTTCCTAGCCCGGGTATCCAAGATTCCTTTCTCCTATCTGCAATGGACTACGTTGCCACTCCCCCAGTTGATATGTGTTCCACTGCGAATTCAGAAACTGTTAACCCCTTTGAGACATTTCAGTTCCCATTCTATTCAGATCAATGTACGCCACAATTCCTACGTACTCAAGAGCTTAATCCACCTCATGAAGTAGTTGGCCAAGGTATCACTTCTTCGGAAGTGCATAAAGTATCGAATTCTTTTGGGGAGAGATACTTATCCGGTGACAGTAATAACCAGAGTGAGACTTACAACAATCTACAGTTTGCAGTTAGCAATGGAAATGTGTTTACGAACAGCTCATGTGTCTCAAGTACAGTTTTAGAGGGCTTATGTATACAAAAAGAGTCCAATTTCCCTTCAGAAGATCTGTTTAGCAACTTCACTTCCAATCAGGATATTCCATCTCAAGTGACCTCTGCCAGCCTTGCAGACCCTCATTTGTTATCAGTACAAGATATTCTTGACACATCGGGCGGTACATCATGTGGCACTATGGATATGAAAGAACTCAGTTTTCTTGATAGATCTTCAATGAAACAAGTGGGGAAGCAACATTTACGAACATATACTAAGGTAAGGTGTGGAACTCATTTAGTGAATCCAGTTGGAAAAGTTTTTCCTCTCTCTCTCTCTCTCTCTCTCAATTTTGCATTTGAAATCCGGATCCAAAATTCCTTTCATACTAATGCGATTTAGTGTCTACGAACCAGGTCCAAAAGATAGGATCTGTTGGGAGATCAATTGATGTGACACGCTTTAAAAATTACCACGAACTGATATCTGCAATTGCGGGCATGTTTGGACTTGAAGGGCAGCTTGATGATTCTAGAGGTTCGGAATGGAAACTTGTTTATGTGGATTATGAAAATGATATTCTTCTTGTTGGAGATGACCCGTGGGAGTAAGTCTTTCCGTCTACCCTTCTAATCCTATCTGACAAAACTATATTCTTTGCTGGTACTCTCCTGAGTAGTTTGCTCATAAAATTTCTGTCTTATTGAAATGTAGAGAATTCGTCAGTTGTGTCCGCTGCATAAAGATTTTATCGCCTACTGAGGTACAGAAAATGAGTGAAGGGGGTGTACAGCTCTTGAATGCCAATTTTGTGCCATGCCCTAGTTAATGACAGGACTAGGTTTGTACCAGCATCATCTCAGAATAGGGAAGTCATGCAATGAAAGCTTCAAATATCCATAGTACATAATATCAGAAACATCCTGTGTAGCTGTAGACTAATGCCACTTGAAAGTCGAAACATGTGACATCGTCCTTTCAAAAATCGGTGAATTTCCAGTGTTATCTTTGACTGCAACTGTGCGACGACGACATAATGATTTTGATGGGTCTAGGGTATGTGATATATCTTTGTAAGTTGGATTGTAGTGATAGTATGTGATGAGTAATTGTCTATGTATTATTGACCTTTTAGTGATTAGTATCAGTACCAGTTTGTTTCTCCGGCATTTTAGACAGTGTGAGAAGCATTCTGGTTATATATATACCATAGTGGATGTGCTAGACTTTGATCAAATATCAATTTGTACCCACTGCTGGTATTCATATTCTCTGATATGTCCCATTTGTTCCTGTGAAAATTTGGGCACAGTTTATCTTGGAAATTAGTATGGTTGGATATGGAAGTGTTAATTTGTGAGTTTGAAAGTGGGGACTTGGTACATTTAGGCCTGGACGGGATCAGCTGTCCGGATAACTCTGTCCGGTATTATGTCCTCTCCTATTTGCATCTGCTTTTAAATTTTTTTATTTTTATTATTTGTTCGGTGGGACCCACATGTCATACATGGGGGACAGGAACCGGACAGAGTTATCCGGACAACTGATTCGGTTCCATTTAGGCCTCGTTTGGTTCAAGGAAAGGAAAGAAAATCAATTTTTGTTATTTTCTTTCCTTTACCCTATTGTAAGGACCGAAAAATTAGAAGGAAAAGTGAACTCACGAGATGGGTAGGGAAATTATTCTCTCATATTTTCTTCTCTTATTTGGAAATCAATAGTCTTTCCTACTCATTTCTTTTTGCATTTGAACAAATGAAAGAAATGTCTTTCTGTTGGAAACACGGTGTGAGTCGAATCGGAGTATGTCCATGAGGAGCGATATTGGACTGAGTCCATATATCTTAAAAGAGAATTTTCATGTAAGGTCTGAACCAGTCTCAATTATCTACACCTCATGATCCCATCTTGTAAACCTCCTGAATTTTCAAAAATTATTAAACTTGGATTTTTTCCAATTTTCTGGATTTTTCTGGAAATTTTCTGTAACTAAAATCAAGGTTTTAAATTATTAAATAATTTTTAATTGATAATAAATAATATTAAAATATCATGAAAATAATATTTTTAGGTGTAAAATGAAAAACTGAACTTAGGGTAATTTTTCTGAAATTTATTGGGCCTCAGACCTATTTTTAAATGCCTAAAAACTATTTAATTAATTATTTATTTAATTAACTGATTTACTATTACTATTATTATTATTATTATTATTATTATTATTATTATTATTATTATTTTAGCGGCCCGGCCCAGCCCAGTACCAGGCCCAGCCCGCTCCCCTATCGGGTCGGGTCGGGTCCGGGTCTGCCCGGACCCGACCCGCCTCCGAACCGGAGACCCAGTCCCCTCACCCTCCCCACGACCCAGTTTTCCCCTCCGCTTCCGGCGCCGCTCCGCCCGGCGCTCCGCCCGCCTCGCGCCGAACCGCCCGCCCACGCCGCCACGACCCCCGGCCCCTCCGCCTTGCTCGGCCTCCCCTCTCCCTCGCTCCTCCCTATAAAAATCCCTTCCCCCCTTTCTTTCCCGGCCACCGTCGACCACCCCAGCTCCGCCGCCGCCGTCCTCCTCTCCCCCAGCTCCGCCGCCTCCGTCCTCCTCCCCTCCAGCACCGCCACCCCACCGGCAGCAGCGGCCGCAGCCGTCCCCGACTTCAGCAGCAGCAGCAGCAGCGGACACCGCCTCCGTCCGGACGCCGGCGCCGCCCGGCCGCCAGCGCCTCCGCCTCGCCCCGGCGAGCCGTCCCCAGCCCTCCCCGGCGTGCCTCCGGCCGGCCCCCGCCGTCCACGGCCAGTGAACCCTAGAACCCTAAACCCTAGATTCCCGAATCCTCGTGTCGGTGTGTCGGACACGACACGGACACGAAAAATCCGGTTTTCAGAGCCCTGTTCAGGTACTCATATCTTTCTCCTCGCTGCCCCATTTTCAATTCCGTAAATTGCGTTGTGAAGCCTGTATGACCCTCTCGGTGCCCGGACAAACCGCTCGGGGCATCGCGTCCTGTGGTGATCGCACACCGCGATCCAAAAACAGGAAAAACCAGATCCTGTTTCACCCCGGAACTGAGTACGCCCCGCCAAACGGGACGACTTGGTAGCGTGCGGTCTTCACAGATACGTACGCGCCGTCGATACGGACGTGTGAGATTTCGCGGAAGCTGATTCGGGTGTGCGTGCACCCCGGAATCAACGCGTATCCGCGGACATCGCCCCGTATCCGACTTTTCTGCAATTCGCCCTAACTTCTTGCACACACGTCGGATCGAAACGAAACTTGCGTCATCGGACTCGTAGCGATACGCTGGTCCTGTGGGTCAAGTTTGGTTCGATTCTGAGAACGTTGACAAAATCGCGTGTCGTGGGCCTCACAGGCCCCGCTCGACGGGCGATTTCGTGATCGGCTCATCGGAATCCAATTCTAAAAGTTTCGTTGGGTTCGTATCATCGTTCCTGACCTGTTGACACTAAGTTTGGTGAATTTGGAGACCTTTGACCCTAACACATTTTTCGGTGCAAAGCGGGCCCACATGCGGACCCCGTTTTGACCCGAAACTGCCGTTTTTGCCCTTGTCTCCAAATTGGACCCAAGGACAGGCGTTTCTAACTATTTGATATCTTCTGAGCACAATGGTAATGTTTATTTCAGCATCCGGAGTCATTTCTGGAAATTTCCCCCAAGAACATAACTGTAACTGGATCCAAACATCAGGCAAGTACCTGCACTTCAAAGTTTAATCTTTATATTGTGAGAATTAATTTCCTGCTTTACTAGTACCATTGATGATTACACGTAGTGTTAGAATACTGGATTTCATACCTTGAATACTGGAATTCATGTCTTGTTTTCGTGTCGGGTGGGAGAATACTAGAAGGCATGTAGCTTACCCTTCCTCCTGCCGTGTTTAATAGCTGTTGGTACGCGACTGTACCCTCAGCCGGATCTCGATTATTCATGTTTAATAGCCGTCTATGACGGCCGGATTAGCCTTATAAACTCTTGCATGCCAACTATGTATTCTAAAATAAACACAAGTTCACACACATAGCTTCTTGTCTTGTTGCAGCTCCTGTTGTCTTATTGTAGTTTCATTTCCTGTCTCATATTATTCCTGTTTACTCATATTCCTGTTTATAGTCTTAACTTTTAGTTATTATTGTTTCTTTTATGCTATTGTCACGCCCCAGTCCCAGAATACGTAGGACTAGGTCACGTAACCATGCCAGCTAGCCCGTATATATGGCAACTCCAATATATGGAAACCATATATACGTGCGTACGCTGTATAATGAACAATAATTCATAAGTGGTAAAACTAATTACAAGTCACAGGGTTATATCTAAATCTCATCCACAGAAATCACATAAAGATAACCAATAACCATGTAAATAGATCTCAATACAGATATCTAAGAATGACAGTCAGATGAAATCAAATCTACTGCCGAAATAGAATATAAAAAGGAACCAGATACACACCATATAAGAACAACATCTGACAATCACGAGGCTCGAAGAGAAGACCTCCTCGGGATAAACGTAACATGTCCGGATCTGTGCTCCTGCGAATACCCAAGAAAATATACACCTGGCAGGGGACCAGGTCCTCAGAGGGACATAGCAAGATACATAAAAAATGACATGCCATAAAGTAAATACTGAATAAATAAAGGGGTGTGCTAACCATCTAAGTGAATGCAATTTAAAGACCTTGTAGTACGCATGGGAAAGTGTAGGCTAGACATATGCTGACGTAATTCACCAATCGTCATGACTGGCTAGTATATGTATCATATGCCCCCGATCACACGGGTAACTCTGCAATCGTCCATCCCTGCAGAGCATGGAACGAAGGATAATACCCCATCCTCCTCGGAGCATGGTAATGGGAACAAGAAAACCAATACCCATCTCCGAGCAGCATGGTAACTCGCTATATATACCGTAATCCCCATCTCCGAAGAGCATGGTAACTTGAGTATATATCAGTGGGGGGGTGTCCCATACGCCTACTAGATGTCTTTCCCGCCCAATATAGATGTACAAGTCGTGAAAACGACGTGGACACCTCCTACTATGATGCAAGTCTCAATAAAATAAACAACTGAGCTAAATACCTCTACACGTGTTGCTCACACTGATGGCCAGTCGCGCATGAGGCACGCGTCCCTACATGTACTCACTCGGTGACGTGTAATGATACGTGTCAAGGCCTGGGAAGTTATATCAATAACTTCACAATTTTAGGTGGGTCTACTAGACACTAGGTCAGACACAAGTCCTAACGTCAACGCCTTCGTTGACTGCACCCGAGTCTGCTCGGACGCGCACATTTATATAATATTAAAATAAATAAACATGTAACTAGCAATAACTGAATTTAAACAGTACAACAAGGCAAGGTATACTTGCCTGGCAGGAGAGCTGCAAATATAATGTCCAGATGTCAAATGCCAAAAGTCAGAACTATGGCCTCAGAATAAATGTCTCCGGATACTGAAATAAACATCACTAACAGTCTCAGAAAATATCAAATAGCTAGAAACGCCTGTCCTTAAGTCCAATTTGGACACAGGGGCAAAAATGACAGTTTTCGGTTAAAGCGGGGTCCACATGTGGGCCCACTTTGCACCGAAAAATGTGTCAGGGTCAAAGGTCTCCAAATTTGCCAAACTTAGTGTCCACAAGTCCAGAACGTCGATACGAATCCAACGGAACTTCCAGAATCGGATTTCGATGAGCCGGTCACAAAATTGCCCGTCAAGTGGAGCTTGTGGGGCCCACGATACGGGATTTTGTCAACGTTCTCAGAATCGAACCAAACTTGGCTCACAGGACCAGCGTATTGCTACGAGTCCAATGGCGCAAGTTTCGTTTCAATCCGACGTATATACACAAAGTTGCAGCGTATTCCAGAACTGACGGATACGGGGCGGTGTCGGCGGATACGCGTTGATTCCGGTGTGCACGCACATCCAAATCAACTTCTCTGAATTCCTACACGTCCGTATCAACGTCGCGCACGTTTCGGTAAAGATCGCGTGCGACCAAGTCGTCCCGTTTGGCGGGGCGTACCCAGTTCCGGGGTGAATCGGGTCGTTGTTTTTCCTGTTTTTGGATCGCGTGCCGCGATCGCTACAGGACACGATGCACCGAGCGGGTTGCACGGGCACCGAGAGGGTCACATAGCCTACGTGTCATAACTGACGGAATTGAAAACGAAAGTACGAGGAGGGAGAAAACGATACCTGAACAGGGCTCCAGAAACCGAATTCTTTGTGTCCTCGTGAGTCGTCTTGACACAGGATTTGTGTCCTGGACGTGTCCGGTCCGTGTCCAGCTGCTGTACTGTGTCCTGGTCACTGTGTCCGGTCAGAGTTCAGCGGGGACTCGCCGAGGCTTCGCCGTGACGGCTCAGGGCGTCGCCGGAGGAAGACAAGTGGTGGTGATGGGTGGTGGACATGGTGGTTTGAGGTGCTGCTCGGGACCGTGGGGGAGGAAGTCAGGGAGGAGATCGGGCGGAGCTGGGGAGTCGTCAGGCGGAGGGTGGCTGGGTGCTGGCCGGACGGGGGAGTGGCCGAGGAGGTGGAGGATGTGGTGGAGGATGGGGCGGAGTCGAGCAGAGGGGGGGAATGTCGGGTCGGGGAGGGAGGTGATGGTGATGATGATGGTGGTGGAGGGTGGTGGTGAGAGGAGGAGGAGGAGGAGCGGGTCAGGGGGGGTCGTGGGGATGGAGGAGTCGTGGAGGAGTCGGCTGGGCGAGGCCGGGTGTCGGGGAAAGAGGAGGTGGTGGTGGCGTTGGTGCTGGTGGTGGAGGATGGTGATGGCGGCAGGCTGAGATGGGGTTGGCGGTGGAGATGGGAGCTGGAGGAGGAAGGGCGGCCGGGGGGGTGGCGAGTGGCGGAGTGGAGGAGATGGCGACGGTGATGATGGCGGTGGTGGCGAACTGGGATGGGGCCGGAGGAGAGAGGAGGAGGAGCTGGGGAGAAGGAGAGAGAGGGACCTGAGCGGGGGGGGGGTCGGCTCCGCCGTGGGCGGCGGTCGCGGGGTGACGCCGGCGAGGGGGGGGGGCTCGCCGCCGGCCGGGGGGGGATCGGCTGCGGGCTGGGGGGGGTAGGTTTTTAGGATTTTATTTCTCTTTTCTTTTCTTTTCTTTTATAAAAGAATTTTATTAATATTATAAGTAAAATATCTAAAGATATTTTACAGGATATTTTCGAGATATTTTCGGGATCTTTTCGGGTGGGTCCCATCTCCAAATGGACGGTGCAGGTTCACCGGCCAATGAGAGGGTGACACCTCACACTGCAATTTGTAGGAAAGTCCCTGTAATTTCATAAATTGCGTAAAGGCCCTATTTTGGAAATTTGCGCAATTACGAAATTGTCTGAAAAATACCCGATTCCTGAAAATTCTAAAATTCACAGAATTGAGGAAAATGGCTATGTGAGGGCCCTGGGGGAATGGGGGTGAGTCTGGGCAGGGGTTGGACCTGGTTTCTGGGTGATACGGGTTACCGTATTTATTAATTAATAAATATTGCGCACGGTGTTCTCTAATTATTTAGAGGCAGGTAGGGTCATAATTTTTCTACGGTGTCAATACACTAAATGGAGTATACTCAGTGTAGAAAATTATCGTATTTTTGTTTGGGCAAAACAGGTGCATATCGGGCCTCAAATCTCTATTGGTACAGAGGTGGGTAAAGAGGAGGAAATTAAATAGAAAATAAATACGGACGATTGTAACGATATTTGTGCGTCTCAAACGAGGCTCAAAATAAAGCATCTGGGAGTGCACAAAATTCAGGAAAATAGTCTAGCATGTCTATGACAGGTATGTGAACTTCGTTCGGGGATAACAGTCAAGGTAAAGCTCCAAATAATTCGGTGATGGACAGGTGCACAAGTCAATAGGATATGTAAGCAAAATAATTAAAATATTGCCATAAATCCTAAATTGTTAAAATAATCCTAGAAATACTAAAATCTGGTCGAGGGGGTTTACAATCTACCCAACTTATAAAAATTTCGTCCTCGAAATTAAAACTAAGCCGGGGTAGAAGTCAAAGACGGCATAAGATATAATTTAACAAAGTAATTTATATCTTGGGTTACGAATAGGTTCGAAAACGTTTACGCATGTCGTACTCGCGCTTCCAAGTAGATTCTTCTGGCGCGCTATGCTTCCATGCTACGCGGATCAAGGGGATAGACTGGTTCTTCAATACTTTTTCTCGATGGTCAAGGGTTTCCACGGGTTGCTCTTGATATGACAGGTCTCGGCTTAAAGGTGATATCCTCAAAAAGACATGATCGTCCTCTTTGAATTCCAAGGGATGATGATGACGGTCTGCCTACTGCTTCTGTCTGTCTTGCACTGCTCGCCAGTGTCCTTGTATTTACTTAACTGTCTCTTCGGTTGACCATCAACTCTGGTCACGCGAATCCTTATCTGGTACAATGCTGACTGGTATGCAGGTCCATAGGAATTCTCAATCCTTACAAGTCAACCTAGTCATAGGTGCTGCTATCCATTCAGGAGTCAATCCATTATTTTATCCAGGTGAACTCCATTTAGACTCCTGTTGGCAAAATGATACATTCCTTCGTAACACTTGAGTTCTGAACTTGACCCAAGTTACGAGGCAAAAAATTTCATGTTGTCATAGGGATGCACGTATCAGGAACGTAGGTAGATAGGTAGGTAGGTAGGTAGGTAGTGAAGGTCATTCTAAAGATAGCACCGTATTAAACTGCAATCTAATCTAATAATAGGGTTTGGTAATTACCCAGAAACAAACCGAAATGGTTACAGAAACAATACCCTTATCGTATTTATACGAGACACGAGGTTTTCTCTTTCCGAAATAAGGGAAGACGGTAAATAATAATCAAGAGTTCAATGGGGAGGTAATAGATTAGTAGTGTGAGGATCAAGGCGTTTAAAGAATTCAACGGAAATTGTCAAAGCAGTTGTGGATTTGAGATGCTATTTTGGTAATCCCTATTCACATATTCGGATCAGCACAGTTATGTTGCTGATACGATATGCTCAGGCATATCTAACGGGCAAGTACATCTATCTACTAATCATTATATATTTCAATCCACGTAAAATAGTTATGCGAAGGTCGAACCAAGTGCACTATGGTTGATCAGACCGTAATACACTGATTCTGAAATGTATTAGTGTAGTACTCCAATAATACATCTCTCAAGAACAAGCTTGATAAAGAATAAGCTTGCGAAACTAGGCTATAATAGCGGCATAAGTCAAGGTAGTACGGTAAATATAAGTGTGCTAGATTATGATGTGAGAAATTTCAAACAATTCAAATTCACATAAATACAAGACTCTACAATCTCTACAGTTATTAATCTAATTCCTTGTCTAAGACGCTAGTTGACCCAAAAGAGGTATGGCCTTTTAAGTTCTACAATCTAACTATACACTATAGGTTGTCCGCCTAAAACAGAGATTCCAGGAAGTCTGCATAAAGTAGGGATTCGAGGTTGTCTGCGTAATGCAGAGGTAAGATAATTTGGCGTAAGGTAGAAATCTGAAACTGTTTGCGTAAAACAAAATTTCAAATTGTCTAGCGCAAGGTAGGGATCCAAAGTAGTTTGGCGTAAGTCAGGGATTCAAACTATCGACGTAAAATAGGCTTCAGAGTTATCCGCGTAAAACAGAGAAGCGTAAGGTAGAGCTTCAGAGCTGTTCGCGTAAAAAGTCTGTCCGTAGAAATCTGCACGTAAAAGTCTGGGTGAAAGTCTGAGCGTAAAAGTTTTGCACTAAAATTTTGCGCCTAAAATTTGCGTACGCAAGGTTTGTATAAAAGTCTGCCTGCGTAAAGTTTTGCCTAAGGGTTGCGTAAAAATCTGCCGGCGTAAAAAGTCTAGCATACGCTGCAGCATGAAGTTGTACAAGAAATTCATGAGTTTGTCAGTCAAGTTAATGAATCCTGACATCTGACAAAAGTACTTGTACAACGATCGAGGGGATGGTTATGATGATGGTTTACATGGAGATCCAGATTGTCGTTATTACTTATTGGATACCAGTCATCTACGCTTGAGATGAGACAAAAACAGATGTCCTGTCAAAAGCTGTTTCTTTTTGCACAGGGCTCGAGGCGTATCTCTGCGCAGGATTTGGTCGTGTCTGGGGAAAGCTAAGGCTGTAACAAATACTCTTAAATCCTATCCTTATATTTTTCGCCTAATCAGGTTACTCTACGTTGGTTATCTAATAGTCAGAAATTATCAGGTTTACGCAGGGCAGTTACCTACGTGGCTGGCATGATGCGTCATACGCAGGACAAGGAAGACTAAGGGCGGCGTAAAGGGGACAAGCTTCTACATAATTTGGTTTTTACGCCAATCAGGAAAGTCATTTGGCTTTTACGCCAACAAGGGTAAAGGGTCTCTGGCGTAAAACTCTGGTTTATCCAATCATAGGATGAGGTTCCAGTCCTAGTATTCAACCTTGGATTTCTAGTGGTTTCTCAAGACTAGGGTCAACACTATGGTCAATTTTCTAACTAATCCTAGTAGTGTTTATACCACTCTCAAGTCATGCATAAATACGTCAAGGGATAAGGGTAAGTTAATCTATAGGTAAGTGATGCTAAGGTTTATTTAGGTAATAAGGAAGACTAAGGTTTATTTAGGAAGTCAGGAAGGCTAGGGTTCACTAAGTAATCCGAACTTAATGATATGCCAATGCCCTAGTTGGGTTCTTAATAGGAATACTACCCTAATCATCATCCTATCAACAGGAATTTCTATATTCTAGCAGGACTATACTCAAGAAATTATCAGGGAAACACATGAATCAAGCATGATGCAATTATGTAAGTAGGACAGACTGGAAAGAAGATAAGTCATAGTCAATTATGGATGAGATTCTATATTATAATCCTAGGTGCAGGCTTGCTCGGTACAGTAACGTAACCGAGACAATATGCTCTCGACCTGCATGGGCCACCACTAAAAATATGTCACGCCCCAGTCCCAGAATACGTAGGACTAGGTCACGTAACCATGCCAGCTGGCCCGTATATATGGCAACTCCAATATATGGAAACCATATATACGTGCGTACGCTGTATAATGAACAATAATTCATAAGTGGTAAAACTAATTACAAGTCACAGGGTTATATCTAAATCTCATCCACAGAAATCACATAAAGATAACCAATAACCATGTAAATAGATCTCAATACAGATATCTAAGAATGACAGTCAGATGAAATCAAATCTACTGCCGAAATAGAATATAAAAAGGAACCAGATACACACCATATAAGAACAACATCTGACAATCACGAGGCTCGAAGAGAAGACCTCCTCGGGATAAACGTAACATGTCCGGATCTGTGCTCCTGCGAATACCCAAGAAAATATACACCTGGCAGGGGACCAGGTCCTCAGAGGGACATAGCAAGATACATAAAAAATGACATGCCATAAAGTAAATACTGAATAAATAAAGGGGTGTGCTAACCATCTAAGTGAATGCAATTTAAAGACCTTGTAGTACGCATGGGAAAGTGTAGGCTAGACATATGCTGACGTAATTCACCAATCGTCATGACTGGCTAGTATATGTATCATATGCCCCCGATCACACGGGTAACTCTGCAATCGTCCATCCCTGCAGAGCATGGAACGAAGGATAATACCCCATCCTCCTCGGAGCATGGTAATGGGAACAAGAAAACCAATACCCATCTCCGAGCAGCATGGTAACTCGCTATATATACCGTAATCCCCATCTCCGAAGAGCATGGTAACTTGAGTATATATCAGTGGGGGGGTGTCCCATACGCCTACTAGATGTCTTTCCCGCCCAATATAGATGTACAAGTCGTGAAAACGACGTGGACACCTCCTACTATGATGCAAGTCTCAATAAAATAAACAACTGAGCTAAATACCTCTACACGTGTTGCTCACACTGATGGCCAGTCGCGCATGAGGCACGCGTCCCTACATGTACTCACTCGGTGACGTGTAATGATACGTGTCAAGGCCTGGGAAGTTATATCAATAACTTCACAATTTTAGGTGGGTCTACTAGACACTAGGTCAGACACAAGTCCTAACGTCAACGCCTTCGTTGACTGCACCCGAGTCTGCTCGGACGCGCACATTTATATAATATTAAAATAAATAAACATGTAACTAGCAATAACTGAATTTAAACAGTACAACAAGGCAAGGTATACTTGCCTGACAGGAGAGCTGCAAATATAATGTCCAGATGTCAAATGCCAAAAGTCAGAACTATGGCCTCAGAATAAATGTCTCCGGATACTGAAATAAACATCACTAACAGTCTCAGAAAATATCAAATAGCTAGAAACGCCTGTCCTTAAGTCTAATTTGGACACAGGGGCAAAAATGACAGTTTTCGGTTAAAGCGGGGTCCACATGTGGGCCCACTTTGCACCGAAAAATGTGTCAGGGTCAAAGGTCTCCAAATTTGCCAAACTTAGTGTCCACAAGTCCAGAACGTCGATACGAACCCAACGGAACTTCCAGAATCGGATTCCGATGAGCCGGTCACAAAATCGCCCGTCAAGTGGAGCCTGTGGGGCCCACGATACGGGATTTTGTCAACGTTCTCAGAATCGAACCAAACTTGGCTCACAGGACCAGCGTATTGCTATGAGTCCAATGGCGCAAGTTTCGTTTCAATCCGACGTATATACACAAAGTTGCAGCATGTTCCAGAACTGACGGATACGGGGCGGTGTCGGCGGATACGCGTTGATTCCGGTGTGCACGCACATCCAAATCAACTTCTCCGAATTCTTACACGTCCGTATCAACGTCGCGCACATTTCGGTAAAGACCGCGTGCGACCAAGTCGTCCCGTTTGGCGGGGCGTACCCAGTTCCGGAGTGAATCGGGTCGTTGTTTTTCCTGTTTTTGGATCGCGTGCCGCGATCGCTACAGGACGCGATGCACCGAGCGGGTTACACGGGCACCGAGAGGGTCACATAGCCTACGTGTCATAACTGACGAAATTAAAAACGGAAGTACGAGGAGGGAGAAAACGATACCTGAACAGGACTCCAGAAACCGAATTCTTCGTGTCCTCGTGAGTCGTCTTGACACAGGATTTGTGTCCTGGACGTGTCCGGTCCGTGTCCAGCTGCTGTACTGTGTCCTGGTCACTGTGTCCGGTCAGAGTTCAGCGGGGACTCACCGAGGCTTCGCCGTGACGGCTCAGGGCGTCGCCGGAGGAAGACAAGTGGTGGTGATGGGTGGTGGACATGGTGGTTTGAGGTGCTGCTCGGGACCGTGGGGGAGGAAGTCAGGGAGGAGATCGGGGGGAGCTGGGGAGTCGTCAGGCGGAGGGTGGCTGGGTGCTGGCCGGACGGGGGAGTGGCCGAGGAGGTGGAGGATGTGGTGGAGGATGGGACGGAGTCGAGCAGAGGGGGGGAATGTCAGGTCGGGGAGGGAGGTGATGGTGATGATGATGGTGGTGGAGGGTGGTGGTGAGAGGAGGAGGAGGAGGAGCGGGTCAGGAGGGGGTCGTGGGGGTGGAGGAGTCGTGGAGGAGTCGGCTGGGCGAGGCCGGGTGTCGGGGAAAGAGGAGGTGGTGGTGGCGTTGGTGCTGGTGGTGGAGGATGGTGATGGCGGCAAGCTGAGATGGGGGTGGCGGTGGAGATGGGAGCTGGAGGAGGTAGGACGGCCGGGGGGGGGGTGGCGAGTGGCGGAGTGGAGGAGATGGCGACGGTGATGATGGCGGTGGTGGCGAACTGGGATGGGGCCGGAGGAGAGAGGAGGAGGAGCTGGGGAGAAGGAGAGAGAAGGACCTGAGCGGGGGGGGGGGGGGGTCGGCTCCGCCGCGGGCGGCGGTCGCGGGGTGACGCCGGCGAGGGGGGGGGGGGCTCGCCGCCGGCCGGGGGGGGATCGGCTGCGGGCTGGGGGGGTAGGTTTTTAGGATTTTATTTCTCTTTTCTTTTCTTTTCTTTTATAAAAGAATTTTATTAATATTATAAGTAAAATATCTAAAGATATTTTACAGGATATTTTCGAGATATTTTCGGAATCTTTTCGGGTGGGTCCCGTCTCCAAATGGACGGTGCAGGTTCACCGGCCAATGAGAGGGTGACACCTCGCACTGCAATTTGCAGGAAAGTCCCTGTAATTTCATAAATTGCGTAAAGGCCCTATTTTGGAAATTTGTGCAATTACGAAATTGTCTGGAAAATACCCGATTCCTGAAAATTCTAAAATTCACAGAATTGAGGGAAATGGCTATATGAGGGCCCTGGGGGAATGGGGGTGAGTCTGGGCAGGGGTTGGACCTGGTTTCTGGGTGATACGGGTCACCGTATTTATTAATTAATAAATATTGCGCACGGTGTTCTCTAATTATTTAGAGGCAGGTAGGGTCATAATTTTTCTACGGTGTCAATACACTAAATGGAGTATACTCAGTGTAGAAAATTATCATATTTTTGTTTGGGCAAAACAGGTGCATATCGGGCCTCAAATCTCTATTGGTACAGAGGTGGGTAAAGAGGAGGAAATTAAATAGAAAATAAATACGGACGATTGTAACGATATTTGTGCGTCTCAAACGAGGCTCAAAATAAAGCATCTGGGAGTGCACAAAATTCAGGAAAATAGTCTAGCATGTCTATGATAGGTATGTGAACTTCGTTCGGGGATAACAGTCAAGGTAAAGCTCCAAATAATTCGGTGATGGACAGGTGCACAAGTCAATAGGATATGTAAGCAAAATAATTAAAATATTGCCATAAATCCTAAATTTTTAAAATAATCCTAGAAATACTGAAATCTGGTCGAGGGGGTTTACACATATTCTCAATATGATACTCAGTCAGTTTCTTTTCTAATTGTCATAAATATTTAGTTTAATCTTGTTGTGCATTGTGTACTTTGCTCCTTTCCTGACTGGATCCGTTGATTTAGGCGATGATGAGGACTTTGCCCCTACCTATTATGGCCCCTATGAGGGAACAGATGACATATATGAGGAGCCAGTTCCCACCCAGGAGACTACTTCTACAGAGTAATTAGCAGTAGCTTTTATTTAAGCTCTTTTATCTTAGTAATCGGGTTTGTCCCCGATTTCACTTCTGGATTCTGTACTAAACATTTGAGCTGTTGTCATATTTATTTCATTGAAATCTCAGCATTCTTTTCCTGTTATTATCTTTGTCTATTTCATTATTCGTGAATGAGCTAGATGTTCAACTGTGGATATGACCTAGACAGCGTACTACCGCCGACTCTGCGGCGTAGGCTGGACGTACTCACGTACTCGTGCCCGAATTTCCGGGTGCGGGTCATGACACGTTTTTATGGTGGCCCATGCAGGTCTAGTATCCTTAAATAGGGTAATATCCTAGGACAGGGTATGGAATAAGATTGAGGATTCTAGGAAAAGCTCATTCACATAATAGGGTCTTCATTTCAATCCTTGATATCATTCCTAATCAATTTTCCTATCGCCCTTAATTTCCAAGTAATCTATTCTAATCTTCCTATCCCTTAATCTTTCAGAATGGTTCAGACAAGGAACACAGTAGGAGGCACATCAGAACCAGCTGAGCAGACTGTGCCTGAAACTCTTGCACTCCCGCCGCCTCCATCTGCTCCAGCAGTTACTCTAGATGGGGGCACAGCTACTCGGAGTGTTCCAGGGACTTGTAGAATCCCAGAAAGAACAGACTGCACTTCTACGAACCAGCCTCTCAGAAGCTCTTCGGTCCCAGGAATCACCACTAAAGAGGTCAGGAAGTGCCAAAGACTTCAAGAATCTCAAACCCCTAGAATTCTATGGAACTGAGGGCATTCTCTATGCCGATGAATGGATAGAGAATGTAGAGCGACTCCTGAAGATGCTCGAGTCCCTAATGATCTCAAAGTGGAGTCTGCAAGCCTGCAACTGTTCGACATAGCTCAGACCTGGTTTAGAGATGAACCCCAACTATCTGCCCCTGACCTCACCTGGGAGGACTTCAAGAGGCTATTCAAGGAGAAATTCTATCCCGAAGTGGCTCGGGAAGCTCTCGAAAGCCAATTCGAGAGACTGGAACAAGGTAACCTATCTGTTGATGAGTACACTGCTGAATTTAGCAGGTTGAGCCACTTTGCAGAGTACATGGTTCGTACCCCGGAGGACAGAGCCCGTAGATTCAAGAAGGGGTTGTCTCCGGATATTCGCCTTGCTGTCACCACTAGCCGAGCTCGCACCTACGAACAAATTTTGAGCGTGGCCCAGGACGTTGAGAGAGACATGGGGCATAAACTAAAGCGGGAGAGAGATACTGGAAGTATGGGACCCCACAAACGTCCATTTCAACAACAACAACAGCAGAGAACCCCGCAGCAAACTCAGCGTCCTCTCCCTCGAGCCCCAGCACCCCAACACCAAGCTCAAGGACAGAACCAACAAGCTGCCGCTTGTAACTTTTGCCAAAAACTAGGTCACACTTGGCAAGTCTGCAGGAAGAGGCTAGGTGCCTGCCTCTACTGCGGCTCAGCAGCGCATCAAATGAGGGACTGTCCTGCTGCTCAAGGACGCCCAGCTGCACCAAAGGCTCCAGTCCAGGCCAGGCCCCCAACAGCACAACAGAGGGGACCCCCGCTTCCAACTCAAAAACAACGCTTTGCTCAGCACCAACAGCAGCAACAGAGGGGTGCACCTCAGCAAGGCCGTGCTTTTGCAATGACTCTGGAAGAAGCTGAAGCCACAGCAGACGTGATCACAGGTTCTGTGCTTATAAATTCAATACCAGCCATTACTTTATTTGATTCTGGAGTTTCACATCCATTCATGTCAGTAGATTTTCTTATGAAGCATAGCTTAATCACTGAACCCCTTAGGAATTGTTATAAGATCATTACCGGTGGAGGAATTATCCCGGTTAGTGATGCATGTAACAATTGTCCTATTACATTATGTGGAAGAGAACTATATGCTAGGCTACTCGTAATGCCAGTTCCCAGTTTTGACATTATACTGGGTATGGATTGGTTGATTCAACATCATGCCACTATAGACTGTCACAGAGGTAGTGTAATCTTCAGGCCCCCTGACAAGCCAGAATTTGAATTCGCTAGAGGTTCTAGAGAAATGGGTAGTAACAAAATTTGTGGAGCCCTAATACCAGAAGAATTGCCACTACCTATTATCTCTGAATATCTTGATGTCTTCCCTGAGGATCTCCCAGGTTTACCCCCAGACCGAGAAGTTGAATTCTCTATTGACTTAGTGCCAGGAGCAGCGCCAGTATCTCAAAATTCCTACAGAATCAACAAGAAAGAGATAATAGAGCTAAATGAGCAGATAAAAGAGTTAGAAGACACATGCTTCATTAGGTCTAGTGTCTCACCCTGGGGAGCTCCAGTATTATTTGTGCCCAAGAAGGACAGAACATCCCGAATGTGTATTGACTATAGGGCCTTGAATGCCTTAACAATTAAGAATAAGTATCCCCTACCCAGGATAGATGACTTATTTGATCAATTAAGTGGAGCTCGGGTATTTTCAAAGATTGACTTGAGGTCTGGTTACCACCAAGTAAGGGTGAGTAAGGAAGACATCCCTAAAATTGCTTTCAATATCCGGAACGGACACTACGAATTCTTAGTAATGCCGTTCGGGTTGACGAATGCTCCCGCAGTTTTTATGAACTTAATGAATAGAGTCTTCCAGCAATATCTAGACAAATTTGTAGTGGTCTTTATTGATGATATTTTGATCTATTCCAAGACTCCCGAAGAACATGAAAAATACTTGAGGCTAGCATTGGAGACTTTGAGGAAGGAAAAACTTTATGGAAAATTATCTAAATGTGCATTCTTCCTAGACAAAGTAGAATTCTTGGGACATGTTGTGACTGGAGATAGAATAGCAGTAGATCCCAAGAAGATAGCGGCAGTAGAATCATGGCCCACTCCAGACTCTGTAGTAGAAATTAGAAGCTTCCTGGGACTAGCTGGCTACTATCGGAAGTTTGTGAAAGACTTTGCTAGAATTGCCGAGCCCATAACAAAATTAACAAGGAAGGATGAAGAGTTCACCTGGACTGATGAATGTCAGCATGCTTTTGAAGAATTGAAGAAAAGGCTGACTATTGCCCCTATCCTGACCTTACCATCTGGAACCGGAGGACTCGCTATATATAGTGATGCTTCTGGAAAAGGTCTAGGTTGTGTATTGGAGCAGAACAAGAAGGTAATAGCATATGCCTCTAGACAGCTTCGACCTCATGAAAAGAACTATCCAACCCATGATTTAGAATTGGCAGCTGTTATCTTTGCTCTTAAGCTATGGAAGCATTATCTTTATGGAGAAAAGGTGGAAATATTTACAGACTATAAAAGTCTAAAATACATCTTCACTCAGAAAGAGCTGAACATGAGGCAAAGAAGGTGGATGGAGCTAATGAAAGATTTTGATATCACCCTTCAATATCATCCTGGGAAGGCCAATGTAGTTGCTGATGCTCTAAGCAGATATCCTATGGCGATGTACTTAACTATGGACCGACACTTGCTCGAGGACTTGGAAAGTTTAGGTATTGAGGTAATTATCCCAGGAAAAGAAGGCCAAATGATGAACTTGCAGATTCAGTCTACCTTAATAGATAAGATCAAGGAGACTCAGTTTCAAGACGAAGGCCTGCGAAGCATTCGAGGTCAAGTGCAAGCTGGATTAGTGGAGGACTTCAAAATTCATGAAGATGGATCACTGAGGCATGGAGATAGATTATGTGTACCTCAAGGAGACATAAGAGAAGAAATTATACAAGAGGCGCACAGATCGCAATACTCTATACATCCAGGAGCCAACAAAATGTACAAAGACCTGATGACACATGTTTGGTGGCATGGCATGAAAAGAGAAGTAGCCAGGTTTGTATCTCGTTGCTTAGTGTGCCAACAAGTCAAGGCTGAAAGACAAAGACCTGGGGGATTGCTTCAACCACTACCCATTCCGGAGTGGAAGTGGGAACATATTACAATGGATTTGGCTTCCAAGGACACCTAGTGGAAAGGATACAATTTGGGTGATAGTGGATAGACTGACCAAGTCTGCACATTTTCTACCCTTCAAAGTAGGACTATCTACAGAAAAGTTGGCAGATTTATATATCAGACATATTGTTAAATTGCATGGGGTTCTAGTAAGTATTGTCTCCGACCGAGATTCAAGATTCACCTCTCACTTCTGGAAGAGCTTACAAGCCAGCTTGGGGACTCAACTCAAATTCAGCACAGCTTATCATCCCCAAACAGATGGACAATCGGAACGTACAATCCAGACCCTTGAAGATATGCTCCGTATATGTGTTCTGGATTTTGGAGGATCGTGGGAAGACTATCTACATCTTGTGGAGTTCTCTTATAATAACAGTTACCAAGCAAGTATTGAGATGACTCCATTTAAAGCTTTGTATGGACGAAGATGTCGTATCCCGCTATCATGGGACGACGTAGGAGAAAGAGCCTTACTGGGACCTGAGATGGTGATCGATTCAACTGAGAAGGTAAAATAAATAAGGGAAAGACTTCGGGTGGCTCAAGACAGGCAACGACATTGGGCAAATAGCCACCGAAGGCCCTTGGAATTTGAGGTAATCAAATTTATGAAATTCAAGTTAATTTAAACATTATGATTATGGAACTAAGACTTGATTATGACTTTATTAAAGGTTGGAGAACTGGTATTCCTGAAGATTTCTCCGACACGTGGCACCATTAGGTTCGGAAGAAGTGGAAAACTCAGCCCAAGATTTATTGGACCTTTTGGCATACAGGAGAGAATCGGAGAAGTGGCATACCGTCTGGCATTGCCACCCTCGCTGGATGGAGTCCATAACGTTTTCCACGTGTCGCAGCTGAGAAAATAAGTGTCAGATCCCAGCCATATTTTGGATCACTCAGAGCTCGAAGTAGGCCCAAGTTTGACTTACCAAGAGCAACCCGTGGAGATACTGGACCGATCAGAGAAAGCTCTAAGGAACCAGGTCATTTCCCTTGTGCGTGTAGCTTGGAAGCACCGTTCTTCCGGCGAATCCACCTGGGAGCGAGAAGACGAGATTAGAGAGCGCTACCCTTATCTTTTTGAACCCTGAGGTATATTTTAATTCTCTGCCCTTCCTTTCGTGCCATTGTTATTCTTAAATTTCAAGGACGAAATTTTTATAAGTTGGGTAGATTGTAAACCCCCTGAATTTTCAAAAATTATTAAACTTGGATTTTTTCCAATTTTCTGGAATTTTCTAAGAATTTTCTGTAACTAAAATCAAGGTTTTAAATTATTAAATGATTTTTAATTGATAATAAATAATATTAAAATATCATAAAAATAATATTTTTAGGTGTAAAATGAAAAACTGAACTTAGGGTAATTTTTCTGGAATTTATTGGGCCTCAGACCTATTTTTAAATGCCTAAAAACTATTTAATTAATTATTTATTTAATTAACTGATTTACTATTACTATTATTATTATTATTATTTATTATTTTAGCGGTCCGGCCCATTGGGCCGAGCCCGGCCCAGCCCAATACCAGGCCCAGCCTGTCACGCCCCGATCCCGCAGGGCCGTTCGTCCTCGCTTTGGTCCCTACGGAACCGATCGTCCTCGCACGGGCGTGATGCCGTGCAAGCCTAAGATGCGCTTGCACAAGGCCAAAGCTTTGTTACAAGGGCAAGTAAGCTATTCAATACTGAAGTAGCGGCACACATATTTCAGAAAAGTGAAGATCACAATGGCATATGAAAATAAGCTCTTTTATTGATAATTGAAAATTGTTACAAGCGGCGCATGACCGAGGTTACAGATCGCTCAAGCACTCTTCTCTCGATTACAATGATACCGTTCCATACATTATGTCCCTTTATACAAAAGCAACTCAAAGCAGGCACAACTCGATGTGGCTCCAGGCATCGACTCCAGATTTCTGGTTCCTTGGGATGAGGCACAGCTATCGCTTTCTCGCACGAACGGCACCTGAGAACAAGCAAACTGTTGGTGGGTCAGCACTTTATGCAAGTACTGGTGAGATAAAACAACTGAACAGAAGCTACACCCCCTGAAACCCACACTAAGTAGACTTGTGGCAAAACATTGCATTTCTAGTGATCTTGCTAGTTTTACCTAAGTTCGTTTCATGCAGTTCTAGCAGAGTCATATTACATCTTTTGAAACATAGCTTTGAAACAGTTTTGCATATTCAAACTATAAGCATACGATTTGGGACAGTGCTCTATCGTGCAGTGCGTAGCATGTATTGTGCATCACAATCTATCTCGTTAGGGCAAAGTTAATCTAGCAGACTGAAAATATCGAATCAAGGCAAGCATATCAAGTAAATTATTATGCACTCAAGCACTTAAGGCAACACATCTATATGATTTCGGTCCCCGAGAAACTCAGGATTGGCAGCGGTAATCCAGCCATCCAATGACTCACATACTGGTACTATTAGCAACTGTGACTGAGGTTCAGCTCTGCACTAATAGCCATTGTCCAACCGATGCAATGCAATGAAGCTCTATCAGATAAATCACGATGCATACTGAAAGACAAGCAGGCTATAGATAAACTCATAATATTTCTTACCCACGGCCGAACGGTTATCCCTGCAGCAGACACACAAGTTAGCCACAATTTGCATAATATAATGTATACAGTTCTCTAGTTTCCCCCGTTCGTCCCTGCATCAAACAGTTAGGTATGCAAGAAGGCTAGCCTAGCATGCGCCCTAACTATATGATGGTCCCCTCATCGGGATTAGCAGTTGGGACGTACAAGCCCATCTCACTAATAGACTTGTCTTTGGTCTACCCAAGAACGTACAAGCCTTGGGTATCTAGATCTCTTCCCGGACCGAACGATCCCCAGTGCCCCAGGAACCGCTCGAGAGATAATCCTTGTGCACAAGTTGTCCTGACCAAATGCATGAATGCAAGCCCTATCAGAAAAATATGCTATCATGCAACTGATGAACTATGCACAACAAGTCTATCTCTTCTTTTCTCTTTTCTCTTTTCTCTTTTCTCTAACTCAAGTCCAGATAGCCGAAGCTCATTGTCTTAATGCACATTGCCTAATAGCCACACCTGTTTAGCCTCGAGGTGGACTATTAGTCTAGATTCACAAGTTCACGCTATTCACCAAGTTTTGTCTTTTCACAAGCCAACTATAACACATATTCAAGCAAGCTAACTCTTAAACAAGTAACAAGCAAGAACAGTTCTTATAACTCTAGCATGCAAATTCTATCTCTTGTGGACAAGCATTCTAATATTCCAGTCTAGCATACGATATAAGTGCAAGCAATCCTTTTTACTCTTGTTATTAGCATGGCAAGGTTCTATCTCTTTTCAGACAAGCATTCTAGTTCTCTTATTAGGCAAGCAAGCAGATTCGTTTTAATGACAAGCTATGTGAGTTCTCTTATTAGCATACTGAGTCGGTTCTATCTTTCTTCTTATGAAACAATCTTATTAAGCAACAAGCATTCAAAAACTCAGATTCATTATTAAGTCGTACAAGAATCAGAGAATGCAGTTCTGCCCACTCACTTTGATTAATCGGTCGGGAACTCTCTGAGAAGACTTCCGTTCGAGCAAGCAAGGCGATCCCACTTGTACATAGTGCCTACGCGGAGCGGGGCACTACATACTTACCCACCAATAAAGAGTTTCGTCCTCGAAACTCAAGGAGAAACTCACGATAACATAGAGCAGCGATAGTCCTCATCCCTCACCTTCCTTAATCAAAACTCAGCAAATCCAAAAATCACAAATTACTTCTCAAGCAATAAAAACAAATCCAGAAAACTTTTTGCACGCATCTTTGAGAATATCTATGGACTTATTGTATGGAACGCTTATTGCAACACAATCATAACTCAGAGTCGGAGGCAACAGAATGGGCAAAGAATCGAGTTGCTCTGATACCATTATATCACGCCCCGGTCCCGCAGGGCCGTTCGTCCTCGCTTTGGTCCCTACGGAACCGATCGTCCTCGCACGGGCGTGATGCCGTGCAAGCCTAAGATGCGCTTGCACAAGGCCAAAGCTTTGTTACAAGGGCAAGTAAGCTATTCAATACTGAAGCAGCGGCACACATATTTTAGAAAAGTGAAGATCACAATGGCATATGAAAATAAGCTCTTTTATTGATAATTGAAAATTGTTACAAGCGGCGCATGGCCGAGGTTACAGATCGCTCAAGCACTCTTCTCTCGATTACAATGATACCGTTCCATACATTATGTCCCTTTATACAAAAGCAACTCAAAGCAGGCACAACTCGATGCGGCTCCAGGCATCGACTCCAGATTTCTGGTTCCTTGGGATGAGGCACAGCTATCGCTTTCTCGCACGAACGGCACCTGAGAACAAGCAAACTGTTGGTGGGTCAGCACTTTATGCAAGTACTGGTGAGATAAAACAACTGAACAGAAGCTACACCCCCTGAAACCCACACTAAGTAGACTTGTGGCAAAACATTGCATTTCTAGTGATCTTGCTAGTTTTACCTAAGTTCGTTTCATGCAGTTCTAGCAGAGTCATATTACATCTTTTGAAACATAGCTTTGAAACAGTTTTGCATATTCAAACTATAAGCATACGATTTGGGACAGTGCTCTATCGTGCAGTGCGTAGCATGTATTATGCATCACAATCTATCTCGTTAGGGCAAAGTTAATCTAGCAGACTGAAAATATCGAATCAAGGCAAGCATATCAAGTAAACTATTATGCACTCAAGCACTTAAGGCAACACATCTATATGATTTCGGTCCCCGAGAAACTCAGGATTGGCAGCGGTAATCCAGCCATCCAATGACTCACATACTGGTACTATTAGCAACTGTGACTGAGGTTCAGATCTGCACTAATAGCCATTGTCCAACCGATGCAATGCAATGAAGCTCTATCAGATAAATCACGATGCATACTGAAAGACAAGCAGGCTATAGATAAACTCATAATATTTCTTACCCACGGCCGAACGGTTATCCCTGCAGCAGACACACAAGTTAGCCACAATTTGCATAATATAATGTATACAGTTCTCTAGTTTCCCCCGTTCGTCCCTGCATCAAACAGTTAGGTATGCAAGAAGGCTAGCCTAGCATGCGCCCTAACTATATGATGGTCCCCTCATCGGGATTAGCAGTTGGGACGTACAAGCCCATCTCACTAATAGACTTGTCTTTGGTCTACCCAAGAACGTACAAGCCTTGGGTATCTAGATCTCTTCCCGGACCGAACGATCCCCAGTGCCCCAGGAACCGTTCGAGAGATAATCCTTGTGCACAAGTTGTCCTGACCAAATGCATGAATGCAAGCCCTATCAGAAAAATATGCTATCATGCAACTGATGAACTATGCACAACAAGTCTATCTCTTCTTTTCTCTTTTCTCTTTTCTCTAACTCAAGTCCAGATAGCCGAAGCTCATTGTCTTAATGCACATTGCCTAATAGCCACACCTGTTTAGCCTCGAGGTGGACTATTAGTCTAGATTCACAAGTTCACGCTATTCACCAAGTTTTGTCTTTTCACAAGCCAACTATAACACATATTCAAGCAAGCTAACTCTTAAACAAGTAACAAGCAAGAACAGTTCTTATAACTCTAGCATGCAAATTCTATCTCTTGTGGACAAGCATTCTAGTATTCCAGTCTAGCATACGATATAAGTGCAAGCAATCCTTTTTACTCTTGTTATTAGCATGGCAAGGTTCTATCTCGTTTCAGACAAGCATTCTAGTTCTCTTATTAGGCAAGCAAGCAGATTCGTTTTAATGACAAGCTATGTGAGTTCTCTTATTAGCATACTGAGTCGGTTCTTTCTTTCTTCTTATGAAACAATCTTATTAAGCAACAAGCATTCAAAAACTCAGATTCATTATTAAGTCGTACAAGAATCAGAGAATGCAGTTCTGCCCACTCACTTTGATTAATCGGTCGGGAACTCTCCGAGAAGACTTCCGTTCGAGCAAGCAAGGCGATCCCACTTGTACATAGTGCCTACGCGGAGCGGGGCACTACACAGCCCGCTCCCCTACCGGGTCGGGTCGGGTCTGCCCGGACCCGACCCGTCTCCGACCCGGAGACCCGGTCCCCTCACCCTCTCCACGACCCAGTTTCCCCCTTCGCTTCCGGCGCCGCTCCGCCCGGCGCTCCGCCCGCCTCGCGCCGAACCGCCCGCCCACGCCGCCACGACCCCCGGCCCCTCCGCCTTGCTCGGCCTCCCCTCTCCCTCGCTCCTCCCTATAAAAATCCCTTCCCCCCTTTCTTTCCCGGCCACCGTCGACCACCCCAGCTCCGCCGCCGCCGTCCTCCTCTCCCCCAGCTCCGCCGCCTCCGTCCTCCTCCCCTCCAGCACCGCCACCCCACCGGCAGCAGCGGCCGCAGCCGTCCCCGACTTCAGCAGCAGCAGCAGCGGACACCGCTTCAGCCCGGACGTCGGCGCCGCCCGGCCGCCAGAGCCTCCGCCTCACCCCGGCGAGCCGTCCCCAGCCCTCCCCGATGCGCCTCCGGCCGGCCCCCACCGTCCACGGCCAGTGAACCCTAGAACCCTAAACCCTAGATTCCCGAATCCTCGTGTCGGCGTGTCGGACACGACACGAACACGAAAAATCCGGTTTTCAGAGCCCTGTTCAGTTACTCATACCTTTCTCCTCGCTGCCCCATTTTTAATTCCGTAAATTGCGTTATGAAGCCTGTATGACCCTCTCGGTGCCCGGACAAACCGCTCGGGGCATCGCGTCCTGTGGTGATCGCACACCGCGATCCAAAAACAGAAAAAACCAGACCCTGTTTTACCCCGGAACTGAGTACGCCCCGCCAAACGGGACGACTTGGTCGCGTGCGGTCTTCACAGATACGTGCGCGCCATCGATACGTACGTGTGAGATTTCGCGAAAGCTGATTCGGGTGTGCGTGTACCCCGGAATCAACGCGTATCCGCGGACATCGCCCCGTATCCGACTTTTCTGCAATTTGCCCTAGCTTCTTGCACACACGTCGGATCGAAACGAAACTTGCGCCATCGGACTCGTAGCGATACGCTGGTCCTGTGGGTCAAGTTTGGTTCGATTCTGAGAACGTTGACGAAATCGCGTATCGTGGGCCCCACAGGCCCCGCTCGACGGGCGATTTCGTGATCGGCTCATCGGAATCCAATTCTGGAAGTTCCGTTGGGTTCGTATCATCGTTCCTGACCTGTTGACACTAAGTTTGGTGAATTTGGAGACCTTTGACCCTGACACGTTTTTCGGTGCAAAGCGGGCCCACATGCGGACTCCGTTTTGACCCGAAACTGCCGTTTTTGCCCTTGTCTCCAAATTGGACCCAAGGACAGGCGTTTCTAGCTATTTGATATCTTCTGAGCACGATGGTAATATTTATTTCAGCATTCGGAGTCATTTCTAAAAATTTCTCCGAAGAACATAACTGTAATTGGATCCAAACATCAGGCAAGTACCTGCACTTCAAAGTTTAATCTTTATATTGTGAGAATTAATTCCCTGCTTTACTAGTACCATTGATGATTACACGTAGTGTTAGAATACTGGATTTCATATCTTGAATACTGGAATTCATGTCTTGTTTTCGTGTCGGGTGGGAGAATACTAGAAGGCATGTAGTTTACCCTTCCCCCTGCCGTGTTTAATAGCTGTTGGTACGCGACTGTACCCTCAGCCGGATCTCGATTATTCATGTTTAATAGCCGTCTATGACGGCCGGATTAGCCTTATAAACCCCTGCATGCCAACTATGTATTCTAAAATCAACACAAGTTCACACACATAGTTTCTTGTCTTATTGCAGCTCCTGTTGTCTTATTGTAGTTTCATTTCCTGTCTCATATTATTCCTGTTTACTCATATTCCTGTTTATAGTCTTAACTTTTAGTTATTATTGTTTCTTTTATGCATATTCTCGATATGATACTCAGTCAGTTTCTTTTCTAATTGTTATAAATATTTAGTTTAATCTTGTTGTACATTGTGTACTTTGCTCCTTTCCTGACTGGATCCGTTGATTTAGGCGATGATGAGGACTTTGCCCCTACCTATTATGGCCCCTATGAGGGAACATATGACATATATGAGGAGCCAGTTCCCACCCAGGAGACTACTTCTACAGAGTAGTTAGCAGTAGCTTTTATTTATGCTCTTTTATCTTAGTAATCGGGTTTGTCCCCGATTTCACTTCTGGATTCTGTACTAAACATTTGAGCTGTTGTCACATTTATTTCATTGAAATCTCAGCATTCTTTTCCTGTTATTATCTTTGTCTATTTCATTATTCGTGAATGAGCTAGATGTTCAACTGTGCATATGACCTAGACAGCGTACTACCGCCGACTCTGCGGCGTAGGCTGGACGTACCCACGTACTCGTGCCCGAATTTTCGGATGCGGGTCGTGACACATCTCCTATCCGATGTGGGACAAATTACCAACTCCATTGACACTCCCCTTGGAGGGATCATTCGGAAATGAGATATAATCCAACATTCTCCTACTCCACCTTGAGAAGACATATGAACGTTCAGTACCATCTGTCTCGAACCAATTAGAGCCGTCCAAATCAGCCCCGTAACCTGGGCTCTTATACCACTTGTTGGGAACGTGGTGTGATCCGAACCGAAGTTGGCCCATGAGGTGCGATATTAGACTGAGTTCATATACCTTAAAAGAGAATTCTCATGTAATTCCTGAACCAATCTCAATTATCTACACCTCATTGTCCTACCTCCTACCCGATGTAGGACTAAGTTATCAACTCCATTGTCATCCTCCCTTGAGCACTTATCTGAAAACGAGATACAATCCAACATTTTATTTTTCCAAATTCAAATTCCGCGGACCAACCAAACATGGCCTTAAGGCATGCTTGATTAAGTATTCATGCCTTAGTCGTTATGAAACAAAATTTACATGCCAACTTTCCTACCATGTATGCTCGCAATGAATAGAAAGTTTGCCCCTAATCAAGAATACATATCAAATCTTGCCCATTGTATAACTCCTATAGGCACTGCAAACTGAACACACTGTTCGTTTCCTTGTGTTCCTCATGTATCTCAAGTAGAATTGCTGTAAAATAGAAATACTGTTCATAGAAAAGTCAGCTTGCAAACATTTGAGAATCTGCTTGAATCGATTGATACCAAGTGTCTTCCAATTGAATTGCTGAAGAACTTAATTTTAAAGTCGGTTGAAATTACATATTTTTCGGTACATTTTCATTGATAAGTTTTCTTGAGACTAAATTGACATAAATATGAACAGTCATCGAAGAGAGATGGTATTGTCACATCTTTATTGTACTCTGAGTTTAATGAGGTTTTGTCTGAAAATTATTTCTACAAATTGTTATATGTTGAAAGCTTGTTATTCTGGTCCCACAACGGACAAGTTAGTAGGACATTTACTCTAAAATCACTGCCACAAGCGCAAAGTAGTGTTGATATATTAGAATCTATTAGAAAATTTTATGTAAGAGAAAAGATTGTAAAACTATATATATATATATATATATATATATATATATATAGTCAAGAGATTATAATAATATTGAACTCTAGCCGTCAAATCCTAGCCGCCGCCACCGCTCGTCCACCACCGCCGCCGCCGCACCGCTCGCCCACCAACACCGTCGTCGCCGCCGCCACCACACCTCTGTCACCACCGCGAAGCCACGACTCCTGCGGAGTCCGCATGAGCCTTCTACCGCGGTTTCCGGCGTCTCCCGCTGGTCGTTCCGAACGTTGACATTGAAGGCCTAGATCCGATGGGCGAGAGGCATGATCGGGTCTAGGAGAGGACGAAGATGACGAACGTGAATCGTGGGACGGATGTGAGGTGATCGGAGAAGATGATGGTCGATGGAGGAGATCATCAAGAAGTTGGACCATGCGGATGTCGCAACGTTGATGAAGCTGATAAAACTGTCGGCTGGTGAGAGCGCGACACGAACACCGGCGAAGTTTGAGCTTCCCTCCATCGATCTGAAGCTTGATGGACTGGCGTCTCCCGCTGGTCGTTCCGAACGTTGACATTGAAGGCCTAGATCCGATGGGCGAGAGGCATGATCGGGTCTAGGAGAGGACGAAGATGACGAACATGAATCGTGGGACTGTTGTGAGGTGATCGGAGAAGATGATGGTCGATGGAGGAGATCATCAAGAAGTTGGACCATGCGGATGTCGCAACGTTGATGAAGCTGATAAAACAGTCGGCTGGTGAGAGCGCGACACGAACACCGACGAAGTTTGAGCTTCCCTCCATCGATCTGAAGCTTGATGGACTGGCCACCTACATGAGTTGGTCATGACGGGTGAGGAGAAGCCTCGCAGGGAAGAACCTGAAGAGTTTCTTGTCATGAGAGAAGACAGTCGGATGAGGGCTCGGCAGGACGCGACGAGTGGAAGTTCACTCATATGGTGATATACATTTGGCTCCTCAATTCTTTAGTCCAGTCGATCGCCGCCACAGTGGATGGCCTTGAGATGGTAAAAGATGTATGGGAGAAGTTGAGGAGGACCTACGATGGTGTGAGGAATAACTTGAGGGTTTTCCAGATCACGGGGAAGATCGACGACACCGTACAGGGAGAGAAGACGGTGCAGGAGTATGCCACGGAGTTGGAGCGTCTGTGGTTGGATTACGATCACTCCTCAGATCGAGCTAGCTGCGAAGACCTGAAGTATAAAGAGAGACAGATATGTCTGCAGGAGAGGATGATGAAGTTTCTTAAGGGGCTAGCTGCAGTGTTTGATCAGAGGACAGCACTACTTCTAGCCCAACCGAAGATCCCTACACTTGAGGAGGCTATCTCGGCCATGATCCAGGAGAAGATTCGCATCAAGCTGCAGGCAGGGACAAGTGGTCCTCCTGAAGTGAAGTCAGCACTGGCGGTTGGCAATTCCGGTGGCACATGACCTAAGGGAGACCCCCTACAGTGCTACAACTGCGGGAAGGTGGGCCATCTGAGGTATGCTTGCACCAAACCACCCAAGGAAGGAGATTCATGTGGTGGACTTAGACAGTTTGGAGGATGTGGCCGTGGTCGTGGGGGTCGATGGGGTGTTCGAGGAGGTTATCGTACGAACCTGCTGGTAGCAGAAGGCGAGGAGGAAACTGATGGCGCCTATACTGAGGAGGATCAGGCACTACTGGGCATGCTGGAGGTACTCAGGATAAAGCAGATAGCGTCAAGCGATGAAGACATGAGGAGTGGGACTGAGGAGGCGTCCACCTCAGTCTTCGCCAAAGGCAACGCTGCATGTATGCCCATCCATTGGAAGGTACTAACGACTCACTCGCCCTTGCATCTATGTCTTCCCTTAGATCGTCGGACTGGATTATCGATTTGGGTGCGTCTCGACACGTGACAGGGAATGCTAGTGAGTTCTCTTCCTACACTCACCTAGCATCGACGGACAACATTCAAACAGCCGATGGTACTTTTAAGCCAGTGGTTGGTAAGGGTACTGTCGATTGTACAGGTTTAGTAAAATTATCCAATGTTTTGCATGCTCCTTCTTTCCAGTCAGTCTTTTGCATTAGTTCTATAATCCTCCAACTAAAATGCATTATCTTTTTTGATATTCCTAAGGTGGTCTTCCAGGAGAAAGAGACGGGACGAAGACTTGGGACTGACACTTGGCATGATAGACTGTGGTACCTGGATCGGAAAGGGCTAGATTCAGCATTGGTATCTGTGGCAGAGACGACAGGAATAGGAGGACCGAAGATGAGTGAGTGCCTATGATACATTGATATTCCGCCACAGACGATTGGGGTACTCCTCTTTTGATATTTTGAGTATGTTGTATCCATCTATTTATGAGAAAGCAAATAAGAAAAAACTAGTATTTGATGGATGTGATTTAGGTAAACTTACTAGGAGCTCATATGTTAGTGCGGGTCATAGGAGCTCTTCTGTTTTTGATATAATATATTCTGATATTTGGGGGCTATGCGCCACGACTACTATGAATGGTTACAAGTATTTCATTTCTTTTATTGATTGTTTCTCTCGTGTCACCTGGCTGTATTTGATGAAGAATAAGAGTGATGTCTTTGTCTGTTTCCGAGACTTTCATAAATATGTCCAGACTCAGTACAGAGCAGTGGTGAAGGTACCGAGGTCTGACAATGGGACATAGTATACCAATAAAGCACTTGAGGAATACCTGTCAGTCCAAGGGATACAGCATCATACCACCTGTGCATACACACCAGCACAGAACAGAGTGACAGAAAGGAAGAACAACACATTCTTGAGGTGGTAAGGAGCATGATGATCGCCATGAATGTCCCACAGAATCTATGGGGGCATGCAGTATTGACAGCAGCTCAACTGATCAACATGATACCCTCGAAAGTACTGGGATGGAAGTCTCCATGTGAGATATTGCAAGAAAATAATAGTGGGATACTCCCGCTGAAGGTGTTTTGTTGTGTATGTTTTGTGAAGGACAACATACCGTCTGTTGGGCAACTTAACCCTAGAGCGATCTAGTGTGTCTTCGTGGACTATTCGGCGACTCAGAAGGGGTACGTGTGCTGGAGCCCAGTAGAGAAGAAGAGGTTTGTGAGCATGGATGTTCACTTCAGGGAGCTTGAGCCATACTACCGTCAGGAGGGAACCTCATCTATGGGCAATTCACCTGACACTGAGAGTATGAGGAGAGAGAGGAAGATTTGTGTGAGTGTGGTGACCGATTTAGGAGTATGGCATGGAGGAACGGTTGAGGAGGAGAGTGAAGAGGAACATGGGGGAGATAAGAGGTGTTAGGCCCACTGTTCAGGGGGGGTTACTTACCTACAGCGGAAAAAGGAAGCAAACTGTAGGACCAGTACCTATAGTGTCAGTGCCAAGTCCCTTGCATGTGTCCGTCTCGACTCTTGATAGATATGGTTAGGACCTTGCTCAGTTTATTTTATATGATAATATCTCTTCTTCTCATGGAGCATTCATTGCGTCTTTGGATAGTATTATTGTACCTAACAATTGGCATGTTGCCAAGAACTGTCACGACCCGCACCCGGATATTCGGGATGAGTACGTGGTTACTCCCAGCCTATACCGCAGAATCGGTGGTAGAACGTTGTCTGGGTCATTTCTAACTATCTAACATCTCAACAATATAATATGGTACATGTCAATCATCTCAACTCCAAACGGAGGAGCAATATGGTATCTCACAAGTATATCTGGTCTCAATCACAAAACAAACTAAGGAAGAATAATGCACGAATGGAATAGTGAAGGAAAGAATAAAGGTACAATCCACAATCCGAAATAATATACAAGATGTGAATCCACCAAAATAATAGTCCAATACAATCTAATACAAATAATCTAGACCTCCTCGGGCTCTGCAACTAAGTCTCCTTGGTCAATAAGAGTGTCCTCTATAGGTACGCCGTCCCGCGGCCCGTAGAATGTATGACACTGCTCTAGAAGCCAGTCATCTGGAAAAATATATCCAGTCAGGATTGGAGCAAAGTACATACCTCTGAAAGCAGTTTCAATAACAGAATCGAGCATATAAACAGATATAGAAATGAAATACAAGATCACTAAACATATGAATGATGAATGAGATATACAGGTAATGTACGAGAATATAGATCAACAATATGAATATCACAATATGATGAAGTAAACTGCAACTAACTATCTAAATGTGCCTCAGAATACGAGTTCATTATGTGATCGGGTTGGGTGAACATGATCAAGTAAGACGGATTACAAGTGAGGTATATAACCAGAATGTACACGATTTATAACAATGACTTTGATCACATAATCAACTCATACTCTCCCACCCCCAATTAATACTGATGGATCCGATCACGACACGCTACGAACACGAAAATATAACCATTGTCACGAGCAGTGGGTGTACACGAATATCATAACCACCGAACACAAACGGTGGGTGTACACGAATAAGCACACTGAACACGAGCAGTGTGTGTGAACACGAAGTAACATCAATACCCAATATACACGATGAGATACAATGTACACGAGTACCCGCTGAACACGGTAGGGGATAACATCTCATGACGGGATCCATATAGCACCAGTCCGTGAAATCACTGTGTCGGGATCAATGTATACAATTCTAGAACATGCATATATACAATATTATGAATTGAAAACAATCAGAGAAATGTACTCGCCTGACGTCCTGAGCAAGTTGTGTCTCTCAATGCCCAAGCCAGTGTCTCACAACCTATATATGGTATGTTGTATTAATACAAGGTTCGATAATAAAAATAAATGAAGTTGATGAAGTTCCAGGTCAATACACCACTTCTAAGTCAAACCAATGAATTATAAGTTGCAAGAGTCTAATGCTAAGTCACTAAGTCGATACACTATGAAGCTATGATACACAAACTAATCTAAGAGACAACAATGTATTCAAAAAGCCGTATCCTAAGATACGCAAGTTCATATATGAAAATATGGTTTTATATATGTATACGAGTCAAATATTATAACACTAGATAAAACCAAATTAGTTTGGATACCTTGGCCTTGCACCAATGCGTATCACTCCTAACACGGTACCCAAACTTAAAACTTGGGTATCGACCCAATACCTTGGTGATACCTTAGTATCCTGTGGTAAGCCAAACTCTAAAATAACTGACACATACATACATATCTCAAACTAACACTAACTCCATAAACTAACACTATAATATATATATATATATATATATATATATATATATATATATATATCAAGTTAACATAGTTACTTACTAATAGTTACTTAGCTAACTAATAGGGTATAAATCTATACTAACAAATATAGATACTAACTGATACAATCTAATTGTTTAACTACTATTTCTAACTAATACACTAAACTAAATCACTTGATACTTATTAGTCAATATTACAACTAGTACACTTAGTTATATAGATACTAACTATACCAAACTATTACCCAAAACCCTGATACCTAGCGAACTGGAACTGAGAACTGATACTGAACCAAAACCCCGATACCGTACAATAAAATTTTGTACTAAAAGTGTTCGAGAACCGAACAGTAAGCTGAAATCCAACTCTATACACAGTTGAACTAGAACAGAACACAGTGTTCACTGTGTTCTATGGTATCTGCCTGACACTGGACCTCCTCGCCACTTCTCGGGTTGCTGCTGCTGCTGAACATCATTGCACCGAGCTGTTATGACTGAAACTGAAACACTTAATGCAGTTGCTGCATTGGACTGAACTCCTTGCACTGATATTCGAGCAATAGGCTGCCCGAGTGCACAGCAGTCCCTCAGCAAGAATGATTCAAGCAAGTGGATGAGATCCTATAACTTATCTTATCCTTATTGCAGGCTTGCTCGGTCCCTCAGTTGAAACCGAAGCAATTTAGTTGTTGACCTGCATGGTCCACCACAAAAACTATGTCACGCCCCAGTTCTAAAATATCGAGGGACTAGACACGTGGCAATGGCCAGCAGCACACACCGATGGGGCAAACCCAATTTAATGGACCCATCAGGTTGTACTTAAGCTGTAAAACAACAATAAGGGTCTAATATACTAATCTCATCCACAGAAAATAAATACAGCCATATGAAATATAAATCAACATCAAGTCTCAATAATATATATCTCGGGGAACAACCCGATAATATGTCTGATATATCAATTCATTAGACAGGAAATAAGAGTCTAACAATAGAAATAACTGAGTATAATAACCAGATACTTAGGAGAAATCCTCGGCGATCACCTCATCCTCGAGTTCTGGTACTACTCATGTTCCTGCTTCTGCTCCTGCTAATGCTCCTGTCCCGTATACCTCGAGATAGATCTCGTCTGCTAATCCTGTGGACATAATCCGGAATCCAGGTCCTCAGAGGACATAGCAAGGTACAAGAATATCGCATGCCAAAAGTAAATGCAGTGCAATAATAAATGAATCAATAGGGTAAACTATATAACCAGCTATGTGATATGCAAAATGAGAGCATCACTAGACTTAGGCTGAGACTACTTCAAGCTCTGTGTTGGGGAGCCTGTAGCAGATATACTATGTAATTTACTATGTAGTGGGCCTATGGCACCATAATAAATTTATATATAAAAATTATCATGTAGCCTGTGTGTCTCTTCCCACCCAATGAAATCATACGTCTCATGTTCACGATGTCTCATGTCCATGTCACGCAAAATCATATCTAATGCAGCAAGTCATATGATAGCTATAAATGTAATGTCTATGTCACAAATCCTGTAACCTATACAGAATCACCATGAATATCTCAGGAAGATTCTGTCTCATGAATAGTATCAGGTGTCCTGGGTATGACGTACTTGATGATGCAAGCACGAGAATGTATAGGGTCTCGATACCCATCTCTAGGTGACGTTACACAACTTCGCGTACGGTATTGACACCCGAATATTATTCGGACGTTAAGTAATGTCACAATGTCCTAGGTTGAACAGATACAACATATAAATAAATCAAGAAATATTATGTAACAAGAACTGCAAGGTTGGCAAGGTACACTTGCCTAGGTTTCTAACTCCAACTGCTGCCCTGGTATCAGCGGAATCTGCAGGTATTCCTCCGGTTGCTGAAATAAATATTACCATTAGGTTCAGAAGCTACAATTGCCTGCCTATGAGTCCAATTTGGACACAGGGGCAAAAGTGACAGTTTTTGGTCAAAGCGGGGTCCACATGTGTCCCGTTTCGTACCGAAAAATATGCCAGAGACAATATTCTCCAAATTCGTCAAACTTAGTGTATACAAGTCCAGAACGACGATACGAACACAACGGAATATCCAGAACTGGATTCCGATGAGCCGATCACAAAATCGCCCGTCAAGTGGAGCCGTGGGGCCCACGATACGCGATTTTTTAACGTTCTCAAAATCGAACCAAACTTGGGTCACAGGACCAGCGTATTGCTACGAGTCCGATGGCTCAAGTTTTGTTTCGATACGACGTGCGTACACGAAGTTACAACGAGTTCTAGAACAGGGCCGATACGGGGTGTTGTCGACGAATATATGTTGATTCCGGTGTGCACGCACATCCAAATTAATTTCCGCGAAATCTCACACGTCCGTATTAACGGCGCACACCTTTTGATGAAGTCCGCACACGACCAAGTCATCCCGTTTAGCGGGGAGCACCCAGTTCCAGGAAAAATAGGGTATCTATTTTCTTGATTTTGCGTCGCAATTTGCGATCGCCTCAGGACGCGATACACCGAACAAATTGCATGAGTATCGAGAGGTTTACGCAGTCTACGCGTTACAGCAGACGGAACAAAAAATGAGACAGCAAGGAGAGAGAAATCCTCACCTGAACAGGGCTCCGAAGAAGACTGAAATCGCGCGTTTTTGCGAGGTGGCGCGACGCGGCACGGTGGCGACTAGGGTACTGGGTTGGCCGGAGGGAAGTAGGAGAGGATGACCGTCGCCGGGGTTCTGGTCGTCCGGAGGATTGGCGCTGTGCTCGGCGGAGCTAGTGGCGGCTCCGGGGAAGTCGGAGGCGGTGGAGCTCTGGGTGTCGGCTGGGCTATCGAGGTCGGCTGGGGACGTCGGGCTCTGGTGGTGGAGAGATGCAGTGGTGGCCGTGGTGGCTGGAGTGGCGGTGTCTGTGGTGGATGGAAGCGTCCGGAGTAGCTCGGGTCGGCGGGGGAGTCGACTCGCGGAGGCGGCCGGAGGAGCCGGGTCACGGTGAGGGGCGGTGGAGGCTGATGGGGAGATGGCTGGGGATGACGGTGGTGATGGCGGTGTAGGGGTGGCCGTAGGGTTTATATAGGAGGAGAGGGAGGGCGAAGGGCGGCCGGTGAGGTTAGGGAAGGCGAAGGGGAAGAGGCGGCAGCGGAGGAGCCGGCCGGTGGGGATATGAACGGAGGAGGCGGCAATGGTTTCCGTCGGGCGAAGAGGAATCGGGGGGTCGACAGTTTAGGGATTGCTACAATAACGGGTTAACGGGTCGGGTTGATGGGCCGGGTTCAGACCCGACCCAACCCGCAGGGTTGGTTTAGGGGTTCGGTTCAGGGTCGGTCCGGTTTGGGTTGGTTCAATCCGGTTTAATAGGGTTTAATAAATAACTTAGTTTTTAGGTCTTTAAAAATGGTTTTGGGGTCCAATAAATTCCAGGAAAATTACCTTATGTCTAATATTTTATTTTAAACCCAAAAATATTATTTTTATAATATTTTAATATTTAATAAAAAAATTAAAAATTATTAAAACCAGAATACCTTGATTTTAATTAGTTAAAATTCCAAAAAATTCAAAAAATTTGTTTTTAAAATCCTGAAAAATCTGGGGGTTTACTATCTACCCCCCTTAAGAGGATTGCGTCCTCGCAATCAAATAATAACCGATCAGAAGAGATAACACGGTTTGCAAAACAGGTTTGAAGCACGACATAATCAAAGAATCATGATCAAGGAGAATCAAAGGATGAGGGTTAAGCAAAACACCTAGGGAAGAAAAATATTATTTCCTTAAGCAATAAAAGTTATACAAATTCAAGAGTGAAGGAAATCTGGTTAAAGCAAGAAAACTATAGCTTAGAAAAACCAGGTTATTACTAACAAGTTCAAAATCACTAGGTTTAAGGCTAAGGTCACGAACTAACAAGCACGTGCTAAAGCAATGCATATATGAATAACTTACGCGCATTTGCTACTCCACGAGTCTGCGCGTCCTCCAAGGTCATCGCAAAACCTTGTACGCTTCCTTGTGTTGGATTCCTCTGTTGTTGCTGGGCCTGCTGGAAGAGTGCTGCTTGTGGTGCCAAGGGTGGCCTCGGCTGATACCCTCCTGGGGCTGGTGGTCTGACTCCTCCAACTCCCGTCTGTGGTACTCCCAATGCTGGATAGACTGACCTTGGTGCTGGTAAAGCTTGTCTGTTTAACATTAGTGCTCCCTCTCGATGCTCAGAATAATCCTTGGCTAAGTGTTGATTGGATCCGCAAATCAAGCATAATCCCAACTTGCGTCTGCATTCCCTCTCAATATGGCCTACCTTGCCATAGTATTGACATGTAGGTAGTATCTACGGAGATGCTCTGGGTGGATGGTGTATGTGAGATCTCTTTGCACCTTCTCCATGTGGTGCTCTGGCTAGTGCTGATGTGAAAGGTCGCTTCAGGCTGGACTCTCTCTTGGTGACGCGCTCGATGCGTCGTACTGCAGCAAGGACGTCCGAGTAAGAAGTAGGTGCAATAGAGCCAATCTGTCTCTGTAGCTCAAATTTTAGTCCGTCGAAGAAATTCTCAGCTTTCTCTTCTTTTGTCGGAATCAAGGTAGGGGTGAAGCGACTCAGACGAATGAACTCCGCGTTGTACTCTTCCACTGTCATATTGTCTTGAGTGAGGCGATTGAACTTGTCCCGAAGTTCTGACCGAATAATAGCTGGAATGTATATCTCCTAAAAGAGTCTAGAGAACTCTTCCCAAGTGACTCGGTCTGGTCCGAGCCGTGTCTCCTCAGATAGCCGCCAGTGATGTGCATTGTCCGTCAACTGCATCTGGATGGCAGTCATCCAGCGTTCCCTTGGAAGCTCAGCTGCTTCCAATTGATGTTGCGTGTTGGTGAGCCACTCATGAACTTCAGTGGGCTCCTCCTTGCCAGAAAAGGTGCGGGGCTTTAGCTGACGGAAATCGGTGATAGAGCCCGTCGTTGGCCGTCATGCTGGTGGGTTCGCCTGTTCCAGTGCGGTTACTAGGCTGTTCCTCAAGTTCTCCGCCTCGTGACAATGAGCCTGTTGTTGGGCTTTCATCATTGCATAAAATATTTAGAACTTCTGCTGCCCATCCATGACTTATCCTAGTGGGAAAACAGGCATTGGTGGAGTGAACTATGGCAGAGGTGGGATGTCATCACGCTGGAACCTTAAAGTATGATGGCCCGCTTGATTGCTTTGAGCTGATTGTCCTCTGCCTTTTGGTGTCACTCCCTCATCATAGGTGACCACAGCATCGTGTGGTGTTCCTACAGAAGTCTCGTCGCTTGCTGGTGGTTCCATTACTCTGCATTCAAAATAAACTATAAGAGGCACAGAGGAATCAATGCAGGATGCATGTCAAGAATTTAATTCTAATTTGATATTAAGAGCAAGAACGATTCAAGCAAGTGGATGAGATCCTATAAATTATCTTATCCTTATTGCAGGCTTGCTCGGTCCCTCAGTTAAAACCGAAGCAATTTAGTCGTTGACCTGCATGGGCCACCACAAAAACCATGTCACGCCCCAGTCCCAAAATATCGAGGAACTAAACACGTGGCAATGGCCAGCAGCACACACCGATGGGGCAAACCCAATTTAATGGACCCATCAGGTTGTACTTAAGCTGTAAAACAACAATAAGGGTCTAATATACAAATCTCATCCACAGAAAATAAATACAGCCATATAAAATATAAATCAACATCAAGTCTCAATAATATATATCTCGGGGAACAATCCGATAATATGTCTGATACATCAATTAATTAGACAGGAAATAAGAGTCTAACAATAGAAATAACTGAGTATAATAACCAAATACTCAGGAAAAATCCTCGGCGATCATCTCGTCCTCGAGTTCTGGTACTGCTCCAATGACTGCTCATGTTCCTGCTCCTGCTAATGCTCATGTCCCGTATACCTCGGGATAGATCTTGTCTGCTAATCCTGTGGACATAATCCAGAATCCAGGTCCTTAAGGGGACATAGCAAGGTACAAGAATATCTCATGCCAAAAATAAATGCAGTACAATAATAAATGAATCAATAGGGTAAACTATATAACCAGCTATGTGATATGCAAAATAAGAGCATCACTAGACTTAGGCTGAGACTACTACAAGCTCTGTGTCGGAGAGCCTGTAGCAGATATACTATATAATTTACTATGTAATTTACTATGTAGTGGGCCTTTTGCACCATAATAAATTTATATATAAAAATCAGCCTGTAGCATGTGTGTCTCTCCCCACCCAATGAAATCATACGTTTCATGTTCACGATGTCTCATGTCCATGTCACGCAAGATCATATCTAATGCAGCAAGTCATATGATAGCTATGAATATAATGTCTATGTCACAAATCCTGTAACCTATACATAATCACCATGAATATCTCAGGAAGATTCTGTCTCATGAATAGTGTCAGGTGTCCTGGGTATGACGTACTTGATGATGCAAGCACGAGAATGTATAGGGTCTCGATACCCATCTCTATGTGACGTTACACAACTCCGCGTACGGTATTGACACCCGAATATTATTTGGACGTTAAGTAATGTCACATTGTCCTAGGTTGAACAGATACAACATATAAATAAATCAAGGAATATTATGTAACAAGAACTGCAAGGTTGGCAAGGTACATTTGCCTAGGTTTCTGACTCCAACTGCTACCCTGGTATCAGCGAGATCTGCAGGTATTCCTCCAGTTGCTGAAATAAACGTTACCATCAGGTTCAGAAGATATCAAATAGCTAGAATTGCCTGTCCATGAGTCCAATTTGGACACAGGGGCAAAAGTGACAGTTTCTGGTCAAAGCGGGGTCCACATTGTCCCGCTTCGTATCAAAAAATGTGCCAGAGACAATGTTCTCCAAATTCGTCAAACTTAGTGTCTACAAGTCCAGAACGAAGATACGAACCCAACGGAATATCCAGAACTGGATTCTGATGAGCCGATCACAAAATCGCCCATCAAGTGGAGCCGTGGGGTCCACGATATGCAATTTTGTCAACGTTCTCAGAATCGAACCAAACTTGGGTCACAGGACCAGCGTATTGCTACGAGTCCGATGGCTCAAGTTTCGTTTTGATACGATGTACGTACACGAAGTTACAATGAGTTCCAGAACAGGGCCGATATGGGGTGTTGTTGACGGATACGCGTTGATTCCGGTGTGCACGCACATCCAAATCAACTTCCACGAAATCCCACACGTTCGTATTAATGGCGCGCACCTTTCGGTAAAGTCCGCACACGACCAAGTCGTCCCGTTTAGCGGGACGCACCCAGTTCCAGGGAAAAACATGGTATCTATTTTCCTGATTTTGCGTCGTAGTTTGCGATCGCCTCAGGACGCGATACACTGAACAAATTATACGGGTATCGAGAGGGTCACGCAGTCTACGTGTTACAGCAGATGGAACAAAAAATGGGACAGCGAGAAGAGAGAAATCCTTACCTGAACAGGGCTCCGAAGAAGACTGAAATCACGTGTTTCCGCGAGGTGGCGCGACGCAGCACGGTGGCGGCTAGGGCACTGGGTTAGCCGGAGGGAAGTCGGGGAGGACGACCGTCGCCGGGGTTCTGGTCGGCCGGAGGGTTGGCGCTGTGCTCGGCAGAGCTGGTGGCGGCTCCGGGGAAGTCGGAGGCGGTGGAGCTCTGGGAGTCGGTTGGGCTATCGAGGTCGGCTGGGGACGTCGGGCTCTGGTGGTGGAGAGATGCAGTGGTGGCCGTGGTGGCTGGAGTGGCGGTGTCTGTGGTGGATGGGAGCGGCCGTAGTAGCTCGGGTCGGCGGGGGAGTCGACTCGCGGAGGCGGCCGGAGGAGTCGGGTCACGGTGAGGGGCGGTGGAGGCTGATGGGGAGATGGCTGGGGATGACGGTGGTGATGGCGGTGTAGGGGTGGCCGTGGGGTTTATATAGGAGGAAAGGGAGGGTGAAGGGCGGCCGGTGAGGTTAGGGGAGGCGAAGGGGAAGAGGCGGCAGCGGAGGAGCCGGCCGGTGGGGATATGAATGGAGGAGGCGGCGGCGGTGTTTTCGTCGGGCGGAGAGGAATCGGGGGGTCGACAGTTTAGGGATTGCTACAGTAGCGGATTAATGGGTCGGGTTGATGGGTCGGGTTCAGACCCGACCCGACCCTCAAGGTTGGTTTAGGGGTTCGGTTCAAGGTCGGTCCGGTTTGGGTTGGTTCAATCCGGTTTAACAGGGTTTAATAAATAACTTAGTTTTTAGGTCTTTAAAAATGGTTCTGGGTTCAATAAATTCCAGAAAAATTATCTTATGTCTAATATTTTATTTTACACCCAAAAATATTATTTTCATAATATTTTAATATTTAGTAAAAATATTTAAAATTATTTAAAACTAGAATACCTTGATTTTAATTAGTTAAAATTCCAGAAATATTCGAAAAAATTGTTTTTAAAATCCTGAAAAATATGGGGGTTATATATATATATATATATATATATATATATATATATATATATATATATATATATATATATATATATAGATACACACACACACGTTATATATATCTAGATACATATTATATACACAAAAGACACACATAAACCCAAGATACACTATTACATACACTTTATAATACATAGATAGCTTATACATATATAAATACATATGCATGTATAGTAATAAGAATAAAACAACAAACACATGGAGCGCATCGCACCCGTATCACACTTCTTCTATGATAAGCTTGCGATACGGCCCCAACACACAACCAAACATATCCCGAAGGATACGAACAATTCTAATAGATAAATTATGAACAATACGTATAGTAATTAGAGTGTCTACGTGTCCGTGTCACAATGTGATATGCACAAGGCCCCGTGTCGGAGAAAATCCCCCAAAATTAACCTGTTTCGTCAAATTGACGAGATACGGCCTACACGTATCAAATTATGAATATGACACTAGTTATAAACAAGCAATCAAGTGTTAATTAGATCTATTAGATCTAATGACAAGTACTACATATGTCAATCTCGAAATTCCCCCAAAATTGGTACCAAATTGGACATAACTTCCACCGTAGGTTTCCGATTGACCCAAAACCAAATCCTATGGGTAGCCTATGCATGTGGGTTGGTTTCTCATGGTAAAATATCAGATCTAGAGTCTAATAGAAGGGAGAAAACTGAATTGTACCTATTGGGAGATGGATTCCCAATGAAAAGTCTCCAATTACAAAGTAGCTCTCTCCTTGTAGATCTTGGCCTCCTCCTCCTTGCTTCCTTCTTGTAGATCCTTGGTGTAAAAACCTCAATGATGAATTTAGAAAGATATTGGTGAAGAATTGATGAGGGAATGGAGGTAAATTGGAAGAAGGAAAAAGTAGATCTATAATTTTGAAAATTTGAATGAATAAAATAATTTTCTCTCTCCTCCTAGAGGTGGCTGGCCTATATACACCCCCTCTAGTAATATAAAATGACACAAATACCCCCTTGAGGCCTCTCATGAAAAATTTAATTAGGGAGGGAAGGTTCTAGTCTAATGGTTTCACTAATTAATTAACCTCCTAATCCATGGGCCTAATTCATGGGCTCAAAATTAGACTAGTCTAAATGTTTGTTTCATGCATTCTAAATAATTGGGTTAGGTCCACTACACAAGTCCACAACAATTTACAACTAGCAATAATTAATAATATAATAAATAAATCATGCGTACACAAATATTAAATCTAAAAATCCTAAAATAAATAATTTCCATTGACAATTACCAAACTATCCTTGAATAAAAATGTGAGGGTGACAAACCTACCCACCTTAAAAAAATTTTGTCCTCAAAATTAAGAAGAAACTATCTAACAAAAGCAACAATACAATGCAAGAAAGAATTATACCTCACGGCTCGAACAGATACGGATATCGCTCGCGCATCTCGATCTCTCGCTCCCAGGTACTCTCTCCTGGCGAGTGATGCCTCCACGCGACGCATACCAAAGGAATCGTCTGGTTCCTCAGCACCTTCTCTCTCCGATCCAGAATCTCCACTGGCTGCTCTGGATAGCATAGAGTAGGGCCCACCTCTATCTCCGAGTGATCCAACACATGACTGAGATCTGCTACGTACCGTCTCAACTGCGACATGTGGAACACGTTGTGTACTCCCTCCAGTGCAGGTGGTAAGTCTAGTCTGTAAGCGACTGCACCGACTCTCTCAAGAATACTGAAAGGACCGAGAATCGCGGACTAAGCTTGCCGCCTCCACCGAAAAGAATCGTGCCACGTGCCGGAGAAATCCTCAGGAAAACCAGACCGCCAACCTAGCACGAAACACAACCATAGCACTCTAACAAGCAACAATCAAACACAAGCAAGACAAAACTAAAGCTATACCTCAAACTCCAAAGGTCTCCGGTGGCTATCGGTCCAATGCCGCTGTCTGTCCTGCGTCACTCGAAGTCTGTTTCTGATAAGCTTCACCTTCTCTGTTGCATCCACTACCATCTATGGTACCAATAAAGCTCTGTCACCAATATCATCCTAGGATAACGGAGTGCAGCATCTCCGTCCATACAACGCCTCGAATGGTGACATCGCAATGCTGGCTTGGTAGCTGTTGTTGTTTGAAAACTCTACCAAGTGAAGGCGATCCTCCCAAGAACCTCCAAGATCCAAAACATAGGTGCGTAGCATGTCCTTGAGAGTCTGAATAGTCCTTTACGACTGTCCATCCGTCTGAGGGTGATAAGCGGTACTGAACTTGAGATGGGTGCCCAAGCTAGCCTGCAAACTCCTCCAGAAATAGGACATGAAGCGACTATCCCGATCCGAGACAATGCTCACTGGAATACCGTACAATCTGACAATCTGGCGCACATACATCTCCGCAAGTCTCTCCGTAGATGTACCCACTTTAAATGACAGAAAGTGGGCTGATTTGGTTAACCTGTCCAGGATGACCCAAATCGCATCCTTGCCTCCTGGAGAACACGGAAGTCCTGATATAAAATCCATAGTAACATGTTTTCATTTCCACTCCGGAATGGGCAAAGGCTGAAGCAATCCTCCTGGTCTCTGTCTCTCCGCCTTGACCTGTTGGCAAACTAAGCATCTGAACACGAAGCTAGCTACCTCTCGCTTCATGCCGTACCACCATACATGCTCTCTCATGTCTCTATACATCTTATTAATACCGGGATGCATAGAGTATTGGGAACGATGTGCCTCATGCATAATCTCCTCGCGCAAAACTCCTCTCGGTACGCACAACCTGGTACCGTGTTGCAATAATCCGTCATCTGCGATGATAAAGTCCTCTGCCAGCCCGACCTAAACCTGTGCTCTGATGCTCCTCAAAGACTCATCCTCATACTATCTGACTCTGGCTCGGTCCATCAGCTCCGACTGAACCTGGAGTCCCCATATCTGTGCTGCGACTCCCGGAATCAATACCTCAATGCCCAAACTATCGAGATCGGCCAATAAATGTCTTTCTCTAGTCAAGCACATAGCCATGGGATATCTGCTCAAAGCATTCGCGACTACGTTGGCCTTCCCTGGACTGTACTGCAAGGATATGTCGAAGTCTTTTATCAGCTCCAACCATCGCCGCTGCCTCATGTTGAGCTCTTTATGTGTAAACACATACTTTAAGCTCTTATGGTCTGTGAAGATCTCTACTCTCTCTCCATATAGATAGTGTTTCCACAAGTTGAGAGCAAAGATAACCGCTGCAAGCTCCAAATTATGGGTAGGGTAGTTCTTCTCATGTGGGCATAATTGCTTGGAAGCATAAGCAATCACCTTCCCGTGCTGCTGTAACACATAACCCAGACCCTTCCCTGATGCATCATTGTAAATAAAAAATCCTCCTGCTCCTGATGGTAGTGTCAAGATGGGTGTTATAGTCAATCTCCTCTTCAGCTCCTTAAATGCTGACTGACAATCCCCAGTCCAGACGAATTCTACGTCCTTCCTGGTCAGCCTAGTCATCGGCTCTGCTAGTCTGGAAAAGTCCTGAACAAACCTCCGGTAGTAGCCTGCTAATCCAAGGAAGCTCTTGATCTCTGCTACTGAACTTGGGATAGACCATGATTCCACTGCTGAGATCTTTTTTGGGTCCACCGAGATTCCATCTCCTGTAATGACATGCCCAAGAAATTCAACCTTATCAAGGAAGAATTCATAATTCGATAACTTGCCATACAACTTCTCCTTCCTGAGGGTCTCCAGAATAATCCTCAAGTGCTGCTCATACTCCTTTGGGGTCTTCGAGTATATCAGAATATCATCTATAAAGACTACAACAAACTGGTCCAGGTACTGACGAAATACCTTGTTCATCAGGTTCATGAATACTATCGGGGCATTGGTTAACCCAAACGGCATCACCAAGAACTCGAACTGCCCATAGCGAGTCCTGAAAGCTGTCTTCGAGATGTCTTCCCTCTTCATCCATACCCGGTGGTATCCTGACCTCAAGTCTATCTTCGAGAATACCTTCACTCCGCTCAACTGGCCAAACAAGTCATCTATCCGCGACAACAGGTATTTGTTCTTGATAGTGAGGTTATTAAGTGCCCTGTAGTCGATACACATACGTACCGACCCATCGTTATTGGGTACAAACAGTACCAGAGCACCCCATAGTGATGAACTGAAACAGATAAAGCCTTTGTCTTGCAACTTATCCACCTGCTTCTTCAACTCCACCAGTTCGCTGTTGTTTATTCTATAAACGTGCTGATAGATCGGCTCTGCGCCAGGCACTAAATCTATAAAAAATTTCACATCTCTGTCCGACGGCAACCCCGGCAACTCCTCTGGAAAGACATCCAAGAACCCCGCAATCAACGGATGTGGCGGCTCCTGCTCCTCGACTAAAACTCCACAGAAATTGCCTTCGCTCTGCTCTGCTCCTCCGACGAACTCGAACTCCGGCTCTCCTGATGTCTGAAATAAAATTCTGCCTCCACGATAATCGATACTAGCGTGATGTCTACTCAACTAATCCATTCTGAGCACTATATCGTAACTCAGAAGTGGCATTATAAGCAAACATACGCTTAGCTCACGGCCTCCCAAATAAACTCTTTGGTTCTTGCAAACATCATTGACCAGGATGATGACACCCCCGGTCGTGATCTTGCAAGTCCTCGCCAACGGTTTAGACTCAAGACGATGCCTCAAAATAAAAGATACAGATACAAAGCTATGAGAAGCACCAGAATCGAACAAAACATGAGCTGGAAAGGAATCGAGATAAACTAAACCTGAGATGACATGGTCAATCGGCTCCTCCTTCTTGACAGTCAGGGCAAAAGCTCGCCCCTGTTGATGCGCTCCTCTGTTCTGCTGATGCTGGGCAAACTGCTGCTGCTGCGGTGGAAGAGGTCCTCTCTGCTGGCCCGCTGGTGGTCTAGCGGGTGCCCTATGTGCCTGTCCTCCACCCTGAGCTGGACGACCTGGGACTTTCGGATAAGCCCGCAGCTGATGATCTCCCGATCCACAGAATAAGCATTGGCTAGCCTCATCATGCATGCATCACATCCGTGTTCTTGCCTCTTACAGAAGGTACAAGGAACTGCTTCCCTCTGGATCTGATGCATCTGTTGCGCCGGTGCTCTAGCTGGCCCAAGATACTGCTGCTCTGGTGCTGGTAAGGCCTTTGGTGCTGCTGCTGGAATTGAGGCCTCTTCGCTGGACCTGCGTAGTTGTTGGATCCTCCTGTGTCCCTCTGCCTCTTAGTGCCAAGCTCTAAGTCATCCTCTGCTCTTTGCGCCTGCCTGAGTATCTCCTCGAAGGTGGCGGTACGATCTCCGTTGGTGTGGGGTTTGACTTCCCGGTTCAGGCCCTTCCTAAACTTCCTTGCTTTGCTTCTAGGGTTCTGACCCTCCATGAAGCGACCTAGGCGGCAATACTCTGCCGCATACTCGTCCACTGACATGCCTCCCTGGACAAGGTACTGGAACTGACTCTCCAAAGATGTAAGAGCCACGTCTGGGAAGAACTCCTCCTTGAAAAGATCTTTGAAAGCTTCCCGAGAGAGTCCTGGAACTAAAATTCTCGAGTCTGTCCGGAACCATGTCAAGACAATATCGAACATCATACAACCTGCTGCCTCTATTTATAGCATCTCTGGAATCTGCGCCAGCCGCAGGTTCCGCTCGATGTCCTCGATCCACTCGTTCGCATAGATAATCCCCTCGGTGCCTCTGAAGTCCTTCGGGCCCATCCTCTTGAAGTCGATGATGGTACCCGGCCTCGGTTGATGCAGAATAAACTAAGCTAGTGTCGTCGGTGGCTGGGCGGTAGTAGCTCTATCCACTGCAGTGAGTGCGATCTGGTGAGCGTTCTTCACGCTCTGTCGCAGGACCTCTGACTGCCGCTGCTGCGCCTCCATCATCTGCTGGAGAAGTGTGAATATTTGCGTCTGATCAACTACTGGTGGTGGAGGTGGGAGATCCTCGGAAACAATTGGAGCTACCCTCTGAACTGGGGGAGGAGCACCCCCGAATGGCTGCTGAGACTCCCACCTGAACCGGTGAGGCGACCCTCTCAACTATAGAAGAACCCGTAGTAGCTGCTACCCTCTCCGCAGCAGGCTGGGAAGTAGCTGAGGAAGCTGTCGCTGCTCCCGAGCGATAGAATCTAATCTTCAGAGGCATCCTGAAGACAGATTAAAAATACATAATCAATATTGAATATAATGCTATATCATCAAAGAAGGACATAACTTTATTCAAAATGAAAGACAATATTCAATAGATAAGGATTCACAAAACAGATATTGAAATTTTCCTAGATGTGATTGAGTAACTCTCTGCCTAAATCATGTTTCCTAAAGCAGGTTCATAACCGTACTCTAGTCGAGCACAACTACGATATCTATCTAGACCTGCATGGGCCACCACTACAAACGTGTCACGACCCGAACCCGGAAATTCGGACACGAGTACGTGGTTACGCCCAGCCTACATCGCAAAATCGGCGGTAGAACGTTGTCTGGGTCATTTCTAACTATTTAACATCTCAACAATATAATATGGTACGTGTCAATCATCTCAACTCCAAACGGAGGAGCAATATGGTATCTCACAAGTATATCTAGTCTCAATCACAAAACAAACTAAGGAAGAATAATGCACGAATGGAATAGCGAAGGAAAGAATAAAGGTACAATCCACAATTCGAAATAATATACAAGATGTGAATCCACCAAAACAATATTCTAATACAATCCAATACAAATAATCTAGACCTCCTCAGGCTCTACAACTAAGTCTTCCTGGTCAATAAGAGTGTCCTCTATAGGTACACCGTCCTGCAGCCCATAGAATGTGGGACACTGCTCTAGAAGCCAGTCATCTGGAAAAATATATCCAGTCAGGATTGGAGCGAAGTACATACCTCTGAAAGCAGTTTCAATAGCATAATCGAGGATATAAACAGATATAGAAATGAAATACAAGATCACTAAACATATGAACGATGAACAAGATATACAGGTAATGTACGAGAATATAGATCAACAATATGAATATCACAATATGATGAAGTAAACTGCAACTAACTATTTAAATGTGCCTCTGAATACGAGTTTATTATGTGATCGAGTTGGGTGAACATGATCAGGTAAGACGGATTACAAGTGAGGTATGTAACCAGAATGTACATGATTTGTAACAATGGCTTTGATCACATAATCAACTCCTACTCTCCCACCCTCAACTAATACCGATGGATCCAATCACGACACGCTACGAACACGAAAATATAACCACTGTCACGAGCAGTGGGTGTACACGAATATCATAACCACCGAACACGAGCAGTGGGTGTACACGAATAAGCACACTGAACATGAGCAGTATGTGTGAACACGAAGTAACATCAATACCCAATATACACGATGAGATACAATGTACACGAGTACCCGATGAACACGGTAGGGGATAACATCTCATGACGGGATCCATACAGCACCAGTCCATGAAATCACTGTGTCGGGATCAATGTATACAATTCTAGAACATGCATATATACAATATTATGAATTGAAAACAATCAGAGAAATGTACTCGCCTGGCGTCCTGAGCAAGTTGTGTCTCTCAATGCCCAAGCCAGTGTCTCACAACCTATATATGGTATATTGTATTAATACAAGGTTCGATAATAAAAATAAATGAAGTTGATGAAGTTCCAGGTCAATATACCACTTCTAAGTCAAACCAATGAATTATAAGTTGCAAGAGTCTAATGCTAAGTCACTAAGTCGATACACTATGAAGCTATGATACACAAACTAATCTAAGAGACAACAATGTATTCAAAAAGCCGTATCCTAAGATACGCAAGTTCATATATGAAAATATGGTTTTATATATGTATACGAGTCAAACATTATAACACTAGATAAAACCAAATTAATTTGGATACCTTGGCCTTGCATCAATGCGTATCACTCCTAACACGATACCCAAACTCAAAACTTGGGTATCGACCCAATACCTTGGTGATACCTTAGTATCCCGAGGTAAGCCAAACTCTAAAATAACTAATACATACATACATATCTCAAACTAACACTAACTCCATAAACTAACACTATAATATATATATATATATATATATATCAAGTTAACATAGTTACTTACTAATAGATACTTAGCTAACTGATAGGGTATAAATCTATACTAACAAATATAGATACTAACTGATACGATCTAACTGTTTAACTACTATTTCTAACTAATACACAAAACTAAATCACCTGATACTTATTAGCCAATATTACAACTAGTACACTTAGTTATATAGATACTAACTATACCAAACTATTACCCAAAACCCTGATACCTAGCGTACTGGAACTGAGAACTGATACTGGACCAAAACCCCGATATCGTACAGTAAAATTTTGTACTGAAAGTGTTCGGGAACCGAACAGTAAGCTGAAACCCAACTCTATACACAGCTGAACTAGAACAGAACACAGTGTTCACTGTGTTCTATGGTATCTGCCTGACACTGGACCTCCTCGCCACTTCTCGGGTTGTTGCTGCTGCTGAACATCATTGCACCTAGCTGTTGTGACTGAAACTGAAACACTTAATGTTGTTGCTGCATTGGACTGAACTCCTTGCACTGATACTCGAACAATAGGCTTCCCGAGTGCACATCAGTCCCTCAGCAGCTAGCTGTAGCTGCTGCACTTCGTGTACACTGCTGTGTGCAATGCACACTCTTGCTAATGCTCCTCTTCCTTGGCTACACGAGTCAATGCACTGGCTGCGTATTTCTGCACAGTTGAACTGCACTAATGCAGTTTCTGCCTCTCCTCTTTTCAGTCATTGCACTGTTGAACACTTCTCTTCATTTGTCCGAGTCTCCTCATACCCACACACAAACACAACGCACACACAACGCTATACAATAATTTGAATCAACAGACACACACACACACACACACACACACACACACACACACACACACACACACACACACACACATATATATATATATATATATATATATATATATATATATATATATATATATATATATATATTCTCACACAAAAGGATATATATATATATATATATATATATATATATATATATATATATATATATATATATATATATATATATATATATATATATATTTACACGCAGATACAATCAAACACATGAATACGTATATACCTATAAGACAACACATATATATATACTACGCTCATATGTATATCAATACATATACAACCAACCACATAATACATATAAACATATAAGCCAACATATATATATATATATATATATATATATATATATATATATATATATATATATATATATATATATACACACACACACACACATAGTTATATATATCTAGATACATATTATATTGTAAGCCCCCTGATTTTCAGGAATTATTAATTTGGACTTTTCGTAATTTTCTGGAATTTTTCGGAATTTTTCTGTAATTAAAACCTAGGCTTTTGGTAATTAAATGATTTTTATTTGCTGTTATTACTATTAAAATATTATGAAAATAAGATTTTATGGTGTAAAATGAAAAACTGGACTTAGGATAATTTTTTCTAGAATTTATTGGGCCCCGGACCTATTTTATATCACCTAAAAACTAATATTTAATTATTTATTTATTTATTTATTTATTTAATTATTTATTAAAACCTAAACCTCAGCCCAGCCCAACCGGCCCAGCCCTCTAGCTACCGGGTCGGGTCGGGTCGGTCAGACCCGAACCCGCCCGCGAACCCGACCCGCTTCCCCAGCCTCTCCCCCACGAACCCGCTCGGCTGACAGCTTCCGGCGCCGCTTCCCGCGCTTCCGGCCACTCCGCCCGCACACGTCGCTGCCCCCTCCGCGCTGCCCGGCCCTCGATCCGCGTCCTCCGCCCACGTCGGCCTCTCCCTCCCCCTATATAAATCCTCCTCCGGCCGCCCCCTCGAATCCCCAACTCCTCCTTCTCCGGCCCACCCCGACCACCGGCTCCGACTCCGACCGCCGCTCCTCACCGCACCCGCGCCGCCGGCCCTGCCTCTGCTCCGCCGCACAGCCCAGCCGCCGCCGACTTCCTCCTCCCCTCCTCCTCCTTCCCCCGATCCAGCAGCAGCCCTAGCAGAGCCGCCGCATAGCCCGGCCGCTCCGGCCGCCTCAGCCCCCGCGTAGCCTTGCCGCCTTCGCGAGCCACCTCCGGCGAAGCTCCCGACCACCCCCAGCCTCTCTCCGGCACACCTCCGACCGCCGCAGCATTCCAAACCCTAACCCTTGGTCTTGCACGTGTCGGACACGTGTCGGACACGAAAAAATTTGGTTTTTTGAACCCTGTTCAGGTATTTGTATCTCCCTGCTCGTTTACCCATTTTCGATTTTGTCAGTTGCGACGCGTAGCCTGCATGACCCCCTCGGTGCCCGTGCAACCCGCTCGGGGCATCGCGTCCTGTGGCGATCGCGAACCGCGATCCAAAAACAGAAAAAATAACGCCCTGATTCACCACGGAACTAGGTACGCCCCGCCAAACGGGATAACTTGGTCACGCGCGGTCTTCACAGATACGTGCGCGTCATTGATACGGATGTGTGAGATTTCGCAGAAGTCGATTCGGGTGTGCGTGCACACCGGAATCAACGCGTATCCGCGAACACCGTCCCGTATCCGTTAGTTCTGGAACGCGTCCTAACTTTGTGTATACATGTCGGATCGAAACGAAACTTGCGCCATCGGACTCGTAGCGATACGCTGGTCCTGTGACCCAAGTTTGGTTCAATTTTGAGAACGTTGACAAAATCGTATGTCGTGGGCTCCACAGGCCCCACTTGACGGACGATTTTGTGATCGGCTCATCGGAATCCAATTCTGGAAGTTTCGTTGGATTTGTATCATTGTTCCTAACCTGTTGACACTAAGTTTGGCGAATTTAGAGACCTTTGACCCTGACACGTTTTTCGGTGCGAAGCGGACCACATGTGGACCCCGCTTTGACCCAAAATTACCATTTTTGCCCTTGTCTCCAAATTGGACTCAAGGACAGGCGTTTCTAGCTGATTGTTATTTTCTGAATCTGATGGTAATATTTATTTCAGCATCCGGAGACGTTCCTGGAGATTTCACAAATACCAGAGCTACAGTTTGAGCCAGAACGACAGGCAAGTGTACCTCGCCAAAACTTGCAGTCTTTGTTACTTATTTCCTTGGCTTAGATATATATATATATATTGTGGTTCATGCTTGACCTAGGACCGTGTGACTTTACTTAGCGTCCGATTCATAGTCGGGTGCCAACACCGTACGCGGCGTTGTGTATTGTCATCTAGAGATGGACATTCGTAACCCCTTTACATTCTCGTACTTGTCTTATCAAGTACTCTATAAACCCAGGACACTTGACACTATTCATGGACAGGATCTTTTTGAGATATTCATGGTGATTCTGTATAGGATACAGACTTTATGGCATTGACATTGTATTCCTAGATACTCTATGACTTGCTGCATTAGATATGATTGTGCGTGTCATGGACATGAGACGTGTGATTACATTGGGTGGGGAGAGACACACAGGCTACAGGCTGATCATATATATATATACCCCTATTATTGTGAGGCACAAGACTCTCGAGCAGAGCTTGGCCCTTTACGTGTTATTGCTGCTACCGGCTCCCCGACACAGAGCTGGTAGTGGCTCAGCCTGAGTTTTAGTGATGCTCTCACTTGCATTTCACATAGATGGTTACATACTTACCCTATTTATTTCATTATCTGCTGCACTGTATTTATTCTGGCTTATGTTATCTGTACCTTGCTGTCCCCTGAGGACCTGGATCCGGATTATGTCCCCAGGTATAGCCGAAGAGATCCATCCAGAGATATACCGTACAGGAGCACTTCCAGGAGCTGTACCAGAACCTGAGGAAGAGATCGTGCCAGAGGACTCCTCCTGAGTATTGGTTTTGCATAGTCAGTTATTTATGTTTCTATTTCCAGTTTATTTATTTTTTGTCTATTGCATTGATGTATCAGACCTACTCTCGGATTGTTCCCCGAGAAACTTTATTGAGATTTGTTAGTTATTCTATTTGCATTTATTCTGGCATTTAATCTGTGATTATCTGTTGTGGATGAGATTAGTATAGACTGTGACTTGTAATATTTGATCTATCTACTGTTAGACTACAGCTTAAGTATGCCCTGATGGATCCATTAAATTGGGTTGTCCATCGGTGCGTGCTGCTGGCCATTGTCGCGCATCCAGTCCCTCGGAATTTTAGGATTGGGGCGTGACATTGTTTTTGTGGTGGCCCATACGGGGCTTCGACTAAATTATTCGATTTTAACTTAGGGACTGAACAGGCCTGCAATAAGAATAGGATAAGTTTCTAGGATCTCATCCACTTGCTTGAATCGTTCTTGATATCTATTCGAATTAATTTATTGACTTGCATCCTGCCTTGATTCCTGTGTGCCTCTTATTATTTATTTTGGATGCAGGAAAATGGACCCACAAGCCAGCAACGAGGCTCATGCAGGAATACCACAAGGCGTTGTGGTTACCCACGAAGACGATGTGACACCAGTAGGTGAAGGCCAATCATCCCAATGCAGTCAAGCAAGTCAGCCTGCCCCGAGAATCCATCAAGATAACGTCCCACCATCGATGCAGTCTACTCCACCGATGCCTTCCTTTCCACTAGGACAGCCTATGGACGAACAACAAATGTTCTGAATGTTCTACGTGATGATGCAAGCCTATCAGAAGGTTCAACAAGAAGCTCAGCAAAACCAAGCGGTGAACTTCATCGACAGAATTAGCTCAGAGTCACGAAAGCCAAGCAGTTCAAATGCAATTACCTTCGACGAGGACATTCTTACTGCAGCACGACCTGTGGAGTGCACCACAAGGATCGAGTCCAGCCAGAAGTGGCCGTATGCGTCAGCACCAGACCAAGCACAACAGGAAAGAGCTGCAAAGCGACCACAGATGAATCCACCACCGAGAGCAGCATTAGAAGTTTCATTCTTTCCTACTTGTTACCACTGTGGCAAGATAGGCCATATTAATAAGGAGTGCAGACGCAAGTTAGGATTATGCTTAATTTACGGAATCAATCAACACTTGGCCAAGGATTGTCCTCAACATCAAGAGAAAGCAGTGATGATTCATCAACCAGCCACATCAGCACCTGCCGGAGCACCACATGAAGAAAATACAAAGAGTTCTCCTATGCACCAGCCGCCAGAAGCATCTCCGCAAGTACTACCTGTCTGTCCATATTGTCGCAAGCGAGGCCATATTGAGGACGAGTGCAGACGAAAAAGAAAATTATGCTTAGCTTGCGGATCCAGCCAACATTTATTAAGGGAATGCCCCGAGCGTCGAGAAAGAGCACCAAAGGGTAACCAGCAAGCGTTACCAGCACCAAGGCCAGGTTCTCCAGCATTAGAAGCATCGCAAACGAGAGTTGAAGGAGTCCTACCACCAGCTCCAGGAGGGTATCAGCCGAGGCCACCTTTGATACCCCAGGCACTACTCTTCCAGCAGGCTCAGCAGCAGAAGAATCGACTGCAAGGACGCGGACAAGCCCTGACGATGACCGTGGAGAACGCGCAGACTCTTGGAGTAGCTAATGCGCGTAAGTGATTCGTAGTTATCCGTTTCTAGTCTTTTTTTAGCTCGGGCCTATTGGTTCGTGACCTCAGCCCCAACCTAGTAATTTTTGAACTTGCTAATAACCTGGTAGGCTTTTATAATTGATAACTGTAGAGATTGTAGTCTTTTGTTATTGTGCTTATTGTGTGTTGTTTTGTGAACTTGAATTAAGTTGTACCTCCTTCCATCATCATTTAGCGTACTTATAATTGTTGTACTACCTTAACTTATGCTGCTAATATAGCCTAGTTTTGCAAGCTTATCCTTTTATCAAGCTTGTTCATGACATATGTATTATTGGGTCGACACACTAATACAATTGTCTATTCAGAATCAGTGAATTACGGTATGATCAACCTTAATGCATTTTGGTTTACTCTTCGCAGGACTACTTCACGTGGATTGAGATATATAGTTGACTAGTATACTTGCCCTCTAGATATGACTGAGCATATCGTATCAGTTACACAACTGTACTAATACGAGCATGTGAACGAAGAATTACCAGAATAGGATTTCAATCCACAACAGCTTTGACAATTCCCATTTGAATTCTTTAAACCCTTGATCCCGATACTTCTCTATTCTATTACGCTGCCCTTGAACTCTTTATTATTGGCCACCGTCTTCCCTTATTTCGGAAAGACAAAACCTTGTGCTTGGTAAAGTTTGATACGCAGAGAGTACTGGATATACCCTATAGGCTGATCACATAATTGAGGATTATTCTTCCGTAATTAAGGACATATCATCTATGATATAATTGACATTGAAGTTTTGAGGATTGAATTACATGAGTAAATAAATTAAGGAATACTTTCTTAAAGTATATAGCCTTATGTGATAGATGGATAAATTCCAAGTTGGATAGCAATGCATTGTCAACTCGAGGGAAATTCTTTTAGATTATGATCGAGTAAGATTAGATTGGGAGAGGTTTAAAGACATTTTAAATTTTAAGAATTTTAGAAGAATGACTAAGATGATGAGGATCAATAAATTTTAAAATCTTGATATTGCGGACCCCATACCTTAGGTACATGATTTAAATTTTGAATAATGAAAGTAAAATCATCAATTGGAGTTTAGAGGATAAAAAATATAGAATTTCAGACTTGAACATTGGTGGACTGTATTTAAATTATTTTTCAATTTGATGATTTAATTAAGAATTAAAATTTGATGGTTGGACTACCTATTTGAAATATTGAGGATGTGAATGGAATTTAAAAAATTGAAGAATACAAAAAAAAAAGTGAAAATAGGAATAATATTGGACTCGAATTACTTCTAGAGGAGATTATGATAGTTGGAGATCGTGAGGTAAAATTTATATGGGTTATTTAAATCTTGAAGATATTATATGGACTCAATTTAAATTTGGATATTGATGATTTGGATAAGTGAGAAGAGATTACAATAGGTCGAATTTTGATTTGAACAAGGATTATCATAATTTTAAAATGATCGCGATAGATTTGAATAGATTTTGTTATTTAAATTTTTGGAAGAGATTGCGATTGACGTACCTTATGTACGAACGTGAAGGATTTCAAATTATGCCTTATTTTAGTTTTGGGACAAAATTTTTATAAGTTGGGTAGATTGTAAGCCCCCTGAATTTCAGGAATTATTAATTTGGACTTTTCGCAATTTTCTGAAATTTTTTGGAATTTTTCTGTAATTAAAACCTAGGCTCTTGGTAATTAAATGAGTTTTATTTGCTGTTATTACTATTAAAATATTATGAAAATAATATTTTATGGTGTAAAATGAAAAACTGGACTTAGGATAATTTTTTCTAGAATTTATTGGGCCCCGGACCTATTTTATATCACCTAAAAACTAATATTTAATTAATTATTTATTTATTTAATTATTTAATTATTTATTAAAACCCAAACCTCGGCCCAGCCCAACCGGCCCAGCCCTCTAGCTACCGGGTCGGGTCGGGTCGGTCAGACCCGAACTCGCCCGCAAACCCGATCCGCTTCCCCAGCCTCTCCCCCACGAACCCGCTCGGCTGACCGCTTCCGGCGCCGCTCCCCGCGCTTCCGGCCGCTCCGCCCGCACACGTCGCTGCCCCCTCCGAGCTGCCCGGCCCTCGATCTGCGTCCTCCGCCCACGTCGGCCTCTCCCTCCCCCTATATAAATCCTCCTCCGGCCGCCCCCTCGAATCCCCAACTCCTCCTTCTCCGGCCCACCCCGACCACCGCTCCTCACCGCACCCGTGCCGTCGGACCCGCCTCTGCTCCGCCGCACAGCCCAGCCGCCGCCGACTTCCTCCTCCCCTCCTCCTCCTTCCCCCGACCCAGCAGCAGCCCTAGCAGAGCCGCCGCATAGCCCGGCCGCTCCGGCCGCCTCCCCAAGCCGCCTCCAGCGAAGCTCCCGACCGCCCCCAGCCTCTCTCCGACACACCTCCGGCCGCCGCAGCATTCCAAACCCTAACCCTAGGTCTTGCACGTGTCGGACACGGTAAAATTTGGTTTTTCGAACCCTGTTCAGGTACGTGTATCTCCCTGCTCGTTTACCCGTTTTTGATTCCGTCAGTTGCGACGCATAGCCTGCATGACCCCCTCGGTGCCCGTACAACCCGCTCAGGGGCATCGCGTCCTGTGGCGATCGCGAACCGCAATCCAAAAACAGGAAAAACAACGCCCTGATTCACCCCGGAACTGGGTACGCCCCGCCAAACGGGACGACTTGGTCGCGCGCGATCTTCACAGATACGTACGCGTCGTTGATACGGACGTGTGGGATTTTGCAGAAGTCGATTCGAGTGTGCGTGCACACCGGAATCAACGCGTATCCGCGGACACCGTCCCGTATCTGTCAGTTTGGAACGCGTCCTAACTTTGTGTATACACGTCGGATCGAAACAAAACTTGCGCCATCGGACTCGTAGCGATACACTGGTCCTGTGACCCAAGTTTGGTTCGATTTTGAGAACGTTGATGAAATCGCATGTCGTGGGCTCCACAGGCCCCACTTGACGGGCGATTTTGTGATCGGCTCATCGAAATCCAATTTTGGAAGTTCCGTTGGGTTCGTATCATCGTTTCTGACCTGTTGACACTAAGTTTGGCAAATTTGGAGACCTTTGACCCTGACACGTTTTTCGGTGCGAAGCGGGCCACATGTGGACCCCGCTTTGACCCGAAATTATTATTTTTGCCCTTGTCTCCAAATTGGACTCAAGGACAGGCGTTTCTAGCTTATTGATATTTTCTGAATCTGATGGTAATGTTTGTTTCAGCATCCGGAGACGTTCCTGGAGATTTCACAAATACCAGAGCTACAGTTGGAGCCAGAACGACCGGCAAGTGTACCTCGCCAAAACTTGCAGTCTTTGTTACTTATTTCCTTGGCTTAGATATATATATATATATTGTGGTTCATGCTTGACCTAGGACCGTGTGACTTTACTTAGCGTCCAATTCATAGTCGGGTGCCAACACCGTACGCGGCGTTGTGTATTGTCATCTAGAGATGGACATTCGTAACCCCTTTACATTCTTGTACTTGTCTTATCAAGTACTCTATAAACCCAGGACACTTGACACTATTCATGGACAGGATCTTTTTGAGATATTCATGATGATTCTGTATAGGATACAGACTTTATGGCATTGACATTATATTCCTAGATACTCTATGACTTGCTGCATTAGATATGATTGTGCGTGTCATGGACATGAGACGTGTGATTACATTGGGTGGGGAGAGACACACAGGCTACAGGCTGATCATATATATATATACCCCTATTATTGTGAGGCACAAGACTCTCGAGCAGAGCTTGGCCCTTTACGTGTTATTACTGCTACCGGCTCCCCGACACAGAGCTGGTAGTGGCTCAGCCTGAGTTTTAGTGATGCTCTCACTTGCATTTCACATAGATGGTTACATACTTACCCTATTTATTTCATTATCTGCTGCACTGCATTTATTCTGGCTTGTGTTATCTGTACCTTGCTGTCCCCTGAGGACCTGGATCCGGATTATGTTCCCAGGTATAGCCGAAGAGATCCATCCAGAGATATACCGTACAGGAGCACTTCCAGGAGCTGTACCAGAACCTAAGGACGAGATCGTGCCAGAGGACTCCTCCTGAGTATTGGTTTTGCATAGTCAGTTATTTCTGTTTCTATTTTCAGTTCTTTTATTTTCTGTCTATTGCATTGATGTATCAGACCTACTCTCGGATTGTTCCCCGAGAAACTTTATTGAGATTTGTTAGTTATTCTATTTGCATTTATTCTGGCATTTAATCTGTGATTATCTGTTGTGGATGAGATAAGTATAGACTGTGACTTATAACATTTGATCTATCTACTGTTAAACTACAGCTTAAGCATGCCCTGATGGATCCATTAAATTGGGTTGTCCATCGGTGCGTGCTGCTGGCCATTGCCGCGCATCCAGTCCCTCAGAATTTTGGGACTGGGGCATGACATATATACACAAAAGACACACATAAACCCAAGATATACTATTACATATACTTTATAATACATATATAGATTATACATATATAAATACATATGCATGTATAGTAATAAGAACAAAACAACAAACACATGGAGCACATCGCACCCGTATCACACTTCTTCTATGATACGCTTGCGATACGGCCCCAACACACAACCAAACGTATCCCGGAGGATACGAACAAGTCTAATAGATAAATTATGAACAATACGTATAGTAATTAGAGCGTCTACGTGTTTGTGTCACAATATAATTTTTACAAGGCCCCGTGTCGGAGAAAAACTCCCAAAATCAACCAGTTTCGTCAAATTGACGAGATACGACGTACTCGTATCCAATTTTGGATACGACACTAGTTATAAACAAGCAATCAAGTGTCAATTAGATCTATTAGATCTAATGACAAGCACTACATGTGCCAATCTTGGAATTCTCCCAAAATTGGCACCAAATTGGACATAACTTCCACCGTAGGTCTTCGATTGACCCAAAACCAAATCCTATGGGTAGCCTATGCATGTGGGTTGGTTTCTCATGATAAAATCTCATATCTAGAGTCTAATAGAAGGGGGAAACTGAATTGTACCTATTGGGAGATGGATTTCCAATAAAAAGTCTATAATTGCCAAGTAGCTCATCTCCTTGTAGATCTTGGCCTCCTCCTTGCTCCTTGTTTCCTTCTTGTAGATCCTTGGTGTAGCAACCTCAATGATGAATTTAGAAAGATATTGGTAAAGAATTGATGAGGGAATGGAGGGAAATTGGAAAAGGAAAAAAGTAGATCTAGAATTTTGGAAATTGGAATGAATGAAATAATTTTCTCTCTCCTCCTAGAGGTGGTCGGCCTATATACACCCCTCTAGCAATGTAAAATGACACAAATACCCCTTGGGGCCTCTCATGAAGAATTTAATTAGGGAGGGAAGGTTCTAGTCTAATGGTTTCACTAATTAATTAACCTCCTAATCCATGGGCCTAATTCATAGGCTCAAAATTAGACTAGTCTAAATGTTTGTTTCATGCATTCTAAATAATTGGGTTAGGTCCACTACACAAGTCCACAACAATCTACAACTAGCAATAATTAATAATACAATAAATAAATTATGCATGCACAAATATTAAATCTAAAAATCCTAAAATAAATAATACCCATTGACAATTACCAAACTACCCTTAAATGAAAATATGAGGGTGACAAGAACGATCCAAAGTGGAAAGTGGCGATGCACGAGGAGTTAGGGGCTCTTGAGAAGAACCACACTTGGGAACTGGTAAAACTGCCAGAGGAAAAGATGGCAGTTGGATGCAAGTGGGTCTTTACTGTAAAGCAGAACCCAGATGGACAGGTTGAGCGCTACAAGGCTCGACTGGTGGCAAAAGGATACAGTTAGACGTACGACATTGACTACGACGAGACTTTTGCACCAGTGGCAAAGATGAGCACCATCAGGACCCTGATTTATTTGGCAGCGAATGGTGGATGAAGCTACACCAACTAGATGTGAAGAATGTGTTTCTTCATAGGGATCTAGTGGAGGAGCTGTACATGAAGATACCACCAGGATTCTGCACTGATAAGACAGTGGACAAGGTCTGTAGGTTGAAGAAGTTCCTCTATGGACTGAAGCAGTCTCCTCGAGCATGGTTTGACAGATTCAGGAGGGCGATGATAGGGATGGGATATCGGCAGATCAACGCTGATCACACTATATTTTTTCGTCGGAGTAGATGTCACATCACTATGCTTGCGGTATATGTGGACGATATGATTATCACAGGAGATGATGAGCAGGAGATTGCCTGACTCAAGGGGAAGCTTGGCAAGGAGTTCGAGGTGAAGGACCTTGGCTTTCTTCGGTACTTCCTTGGGATTGAGATTGCTCGAGAAGCAGAGGGGATTATTCTTTCTTAGAGAAAGTATGCGCTGGACCTTCTCACAGAGACATGGATGTTGGGATGCAAACCTGCAGCGACGTCGATCAATTAGAGGTTCAAGCTAGGTGTTGAGGCTGGAGAACCAGTTGATAGGGACATATACAAAGACTGGTGGGCAAGTTGATCTATTTGAGCCACACACGTCCTGATATCTGCTTTGCAGTGAGTGTGGTGAGACGCTACATGCATGACCCAAGGAAGGGTCATATGGACGCAGTGTACCAGATTCTGAGATACTTGAAGGGTGCCCCCGAAAATGGGCTGATATTCAGGAAGAATGATCACGTGAGCATCGAGGGCTACCGTGACTCTGACTGGGCTGGTTGTGCTGATGACAGAAGGTCTACCTCGGGCTATTGCATATTTGTAGGAGGCAACTTGGTCTCTTGGAGGAGTAAGAAGCAGTCAGTAGTGGCCAGATCGACAGCTGAAGCGGAGTACAGAGCTATGGCCTTGGGAGTTGCAGAACTGCTATGGCTGAAGAGTATGCTGGTGGAGCTAAAGCTGGATCAAGAAGCCAAGATGAAGTTGTGGTGTGACAACCAGTCAACCACCAGTATCGCCAACAATCTAGTGCAGCATGACAAGACCAAACACATCGAGATCGATAGATTTTTCATTAAGGAGAAGTTGGACAGTGGACTACTGGAGTTAGGCCACGTTCCAACCAATGATCAGGTAGTAGACAGTCTGACCAAGGGACTTAGCTCTGTAGATATGATTAGAGGATGTGACAAGATGGGCTTAGTGAATGTCTTTCGTCCATCTTGAGGAGGAGTGTTGGTATATTAGAATATATTAGGAAGTTTTATGTAAGATGGAGAATTGTAAGGCTATATATATATATATATTCAAGAGATTATAATAATATTGAACTCCAAATATTCTACATGTAGAAAATGAGTCTATTGCAAATTGCAGTAGAGAGAAGCTACTTATCTTTGCACCGGTGGTTCTTTCTCATTCAGAAAATTTTATGTACAATAATATATGTTAGAATTTTGTTGTCTTTTACTTACTGAAAATTTTCAGAATAAACAAAAATTAAAATTAGATGTTACCGGCCTCTGGGGAAGTCGTGCACGAAGCACTGCCCTAAGAGTTTATTCGGGATCTGTGTGCAGACGTACCCGAAGCTCCTAGTGGTAAAACCCCCGCACTACCGGTATCTCGTTGCCGCACACGACTTGGAGAGAACGACCAGAACTTAGCTCTGCCCAGAGCTCGGAGACAACGGAAATTGAATAGAATATTGACAGAGTTTTGGAGTACGATTTTTTTTTCTGATAGATTTACAAAGAAATCAGATGTGAATATATAGAACATTTATGTAACGGTCTGAATTAATGTACGATTAATTCAGCCGTTACGAATGAACCTGGACATGAGAAATTGCAACGTTCAAACAATTGTAACGTTTCAGAACTTAATGCCAACGTTTAAGAAAAATAAATGAAAGAAAGAAGAAGGAGCAAAAAGTATTTTAGGGTCCCAGCCCGAAACCGAAGAGAAAATCGGATCGGCATTCGGCGCCCGCAGATGTGGGCGCGTACCCGCACCCGTTACGCGCGCCGAACCGAACCGAACCGAGCCGAGCCGGGCCGGGCGGCGGCGGCGGCGCGCGCGTGTGGCCCAAGGGGTTCTCCACACAACAACTTAATAGAGCAAAGAGTAGAAAGTAATATATGTACATAGGAAGGCTTTGGTGCATCCGATGTGGGACTAAAGAAAGGAAGAGGAATTGAGCTTTTGCTAGAAAAACAAAACCAAAGCAAAATCAAAACCAACAATCCCCCCCCAAAAGGTCAAGTTCCGAAACAGAGATAAGAGTGAAGTAAAGTAGAGAGAGAGAGAGAGAGAGAGAGAGCATCTGGGCAATAAAATACTATGCATAGATGAGATGGACTACAGCCTTGAATCTCACGTAGTGACTATTGCCTTAATCTGAAGAAGTGCTTGATGGACTATGCCTTGAATCAGACTTCTTTGAACCAGATTTAGAAAATAGCACACATAGTACGCTAGAGGTCCTTGGTCTATCGGGTGGCGCTTTTAAATGGCCATGCGCACTTTCCACATTCATGAGAGTTGTCTGGGATCGCCCTGTCCCATAGTCGCGGCCTTCACGACCTCTCATATAGGTAAGTCCTTAATGGTTGGTGATATGAATCAACCTAGCATTACAGCTTGGACTTATTAAGAGTTTTAAACTCATCCTAACCATATCACACAGGAACACTGTCACCATAGGAATGGGGAATTATTGTACACATGTACAGCCGCTTGGGCTTTATTTTAATGAGATTTTAATCTCGAGTCAGTGTTCCATAAAGTCACCTAAGTTCAGCTTGTTTCTACCCATTGAACCGGCTTCTTGGGATCTCCAGTCAGACTCGGTTGGGTTGCCACTGCTGGTGACTAACTTATGGGCTTAACCCCATCCCCCTCGATGATTCTAGGATCAAAGTCCTAGACAGACCCTTCGTCAAGTGATCTGCAAGGTTCTTTTCTGACTTTATATAGTCAAGAACCACATATTTGCCTAGTAGGCTTTTGATTGACTTGAAGCGCAGCTGCAGGTGCCTGTTCATCTTAGCATTCACAGAATCATGCTTTAGTAGTTCAATAACAGATTTATTATCACAATTTATAGAAATTGCAGGAACAGGACTAAGAGAAACAGGTATATGCATAATAAGATTTTTAAGCCATTCAGCTTCTGTGCAGGTTGTATCTAAAGCTATCATTTCAGAGTCCATTGTACTCCTAGCTATGATAGTTTGCTTACAAGAGCTCCAGGAGATCGCAGCTCCTCCTAGAGTAAAAACATATCCAGTAGTAGATTTTATATCATGTGAGTCGGTTACCCAGTTTGCATCTGAATAACCTTCTATGATATCAGGGTGCCTAGTAAAATGAAGTTTGTAATCTATGGTGCCCTTGAGATATCTAAATACCCTATCCAAGGCAGTCCAATGTGACTGATTTGGGTTACTGGTATATCTACTTAGTCTCCCACTAGCAAATGCAATATCAGGTCTTGTCCTGTTTGTTATATACATAAGGGAGCCTATCATCTGTGAATATTTATGTTATTCAAATATGATCCTTCATTCTTTTTCAGTCTTGGGAATAAGATCTAAGGTCATCATTCTTTTAATATAACCTAGGTTTACATGACCTAGTCTGTCATACCAAACATTTGAAGATTCTATATTAGAGACAATGAGAGAACAATCAGAAATTTTATTTATTGTACTTAAAATGAAAAGATTGTCTTTTACAAAGTCTTTTCCAATAAAAGAGTCATGCTTAGAAAAACTACTTTATTAGCCTCCATTACAATTTTGTATCCTGAGGCTACAAGAAGGGATCCACTAACTAGGTTTCTCCTGACAGACGGCACATAAAGAACATCATGAAGAGTTAAGATTTTTCCTGATGTCATTTTCATGTCATTTTCAGGTTAACCTTTTTTCTCTTCCAATTATTTGTGCCGTTGAGCCATCTCCTAGGGTCACACCTCCTCCACTTGATTCCTGATAGTTTGAAAAACAGGAGCGATCAAATAAAACGTGAACATTAGCTCCAGAATCCAACCACCAATCATCAGAATGGTAAGAGAGGTTAAAAAAGGGTTTGAAAGCTTACAGACCTGAAGGAACTCGAAGAACCTTTGTGAAGCATGTTCGCTTCTGGTCTAACTGAGCCCTTTCCATTGTAGGAGGTCTGGACAGCTTTCTTCTTCCTATGGTAGCAGTTGGTGGCCATATGGTTTGTTTTACCACACACAAAACAAAACCTCTTCTGATCCTGAGTCTGACTGAAGTTCCTAGGTGTTTGGTTTTGTTGATGATGGTTGTGGTGGTTAGGCTGAAAGTTTTTCTTCTTCTTGAAGAAATTCTTTTTGAGTTTATAAGGAAAATTAGACTTGGGTTTTTCTTGGCCTTCTACAAGGTTTACCTTAGCTTTAGATTCAGTCTTAGGCTTAGACCTCAATCTAATTTGTTCTTCGGTTCTAATTTTCTTTAGGACCTGATTGTAGGTAAGTTCTCCTTGTGTATGGATAAGATCCTTAGCCATATCAGACCAAGAGGGAGGTAGCTTGTCTATTAGGCATGCTATTTTATGTTCATTGGAGAAAGATGTCCCTTTGGCTTGAATATGTCTAAGGTATTCTTGGAATTCATGGAGCTGGTCATTCATTGGTTTGTCATCTACCATGAAATACCTATTAAAGGTTGAAGAATTAAACCTTTCTATTCCGGCATCATCACAGCCGTATTCATCTTCCAAGGCTTTCCACAGTTCTTTAGCGCTCTTGTATTCAAAAAATATATCATATGTAAACCCCCTAAATTTTCAAATTATTAAATCTTGGATTTTTTCCAATTTTCTGGAATTTTCTGGGAATTTTCTGTAATTAAAATCAGGATTTTTAATTAATAAATGATTTTTAATTAGCAATAAATAATATTAAAATATCATGAAAATAACATTTTTGGATGTAAAATGGAAAACTGGACTTAGGATAATTTTTCTGGATTTTTCTGGGCCTCAGAACTATTTTTAAATGCCTAAAAACAATTTTTCTAATTAATTAATTATTAATTATTTATTTATTATTATATATTTATTTTTATTTTTATTTTATTTTATTTTTCCTTTTCTTTTGGGCCCGGCCCGGCCCAGTGGGCCGAGCCCAACGCCCAGCAGCCCTAGCCCATTTCCCCTGCGGGTCGGGCGGGTCTGTTCAGACCCGTTAGCCACCCGACCCGCACGTTCTCCCCCCCCAGCCACGCTGCCCGACTCCTCCGCCGCCCTCCGCGCGCAGCCCGGCCCCCGCGCGCTGCGCCGCTCCCCGCGGCCCACGTCGCCTCACCACCGCTCCCCTCGGCCCCCTGCAACCGCCTCGCCCTCCTTTAAATACCCCGACCCCCCCCACCGTCTTCCTCCTCCAACTCCCTGAACCCTAACCCTAGCAGCCCCGCTCCGCCGCTGCTCGCCGCCGCCTCGCCGACCGGCCCAGCTCCTCCCCCGCACCGCCAGCGCCTCCTCCTCCCGTCTCCGCCCTCCGGAGCCCCGCCAGCAACCGCAGCACAGCACAGCAGCAGCCGCTGCCGGCCGCCCCGAGCCGCCGCCGACCCGCCAGAAGCTTCGCCTCGCTCCGGCGAACTTTCCCCGGCCCCCTCCGGCGTATCTCCGGCCGCCCTCCGCCGCGTGCAGCCATTTTCCCGACGAAACCCTAACCCTAATCCCTGTTCCTGTGTCGGACACAGGACACAGTGTCCGACACGACTCGGACACGTTTTCGACCCTGTTTTCGGGTCCCCTTCAGGTATGTGTAACTTTCGCCTCGTAGCTCCGTTTTCAATTCCGCAAATTGCGTTGTGAAGCCTGTATGACCCTCTCGGTGTCCGGACAAACTGTTCGGGACATCGCGTCCTGTGGTGATCGCACACCGCGATCCAAAAACAGGAAAAACCAGACCCTGTTTCACCCCGGAACCGATTACGTCCCGCCAAACGGGACGACTTGGTCGCGTGCGGTCTTCACAGATACGTGCGCATCATTGATACGGACGTGTGAGTCTTCGTGGAAGCTGATTCGGGTGTGCGTGCATACCGAAATCAACGCGTATCCGCGGACATCGTCCCGTATCCGCCTTTTCGGCAATTCACCCTAACTTCGTGCACACTCGTCAGATCGAGACGAAACTTGCGCCATCGGACTCGTAGCGATACGCTGGTCCTGTGGGTCAAGTTTGGTTCGATTCTGAGAACGTTGACGAAATCGCGTGTCGTGGGCCCCACAAGCCCCGCTCGACGGGCGATTTTGTGTTCGGCTCATCGGAATCCAAATCTGGAAGTTCCGTTGGGTTCGTATCAGCGTTCCTGACCTGTTGACACTAAGTTTGGTGAATTTGGAGACTTTTGACCCGGACACGTTTTCCGGTGCAAAGCGGGCCCAACGGCGGACCCCGTTTTGACCCGAAACTGCCGTTTTTGCCCTTGTCTCCAAATTGGACCCAAGGACAAGCGTTTCTAGCTATTTGACATCTTCTGAGCATGATGGTAATGTCTATTTCAGCTTTTGGACTCATCTGTGGAAATTTTTCCCAAGAACCTAATTAATCAGATCCAAACAACAGGCAAGTACCTGCACTTCAAGTTAAATCTATATATTGTGATAATTAATTCCCTACTTTACTAGTACCCTTGATGATTACACCTAGTGTTAGAAATGCTGGATTTTCATGTCTTGAATATTGGAATTCATGTCTTGTTTTTCATGTCGGGTGGGAGAATACTGAAAGGCATGTAGTTACCCTTCCCCTTGCCGTGAATAATAGCTGTTGGTACACGACTGTCCATTAGCCGGATCCCGATTATTCGTGACTAATAGCCGTTCATGACAGCCGGATTAGCCTTATAAACCCCTACATGCCAACTAAGTATTCTAAAAACAAACACAAGTTTCATACAGATAGTTTCTAGTCATGTTATCTTTCTTGCTGACTGTGATAGTTTCACTCTGCTCATTTACTTCTGTTTTCTCATATTCCTGTTTATAGTTGTGACTCTGAGATATTGACATTCTTTATGCAATTTCCTTAACATGATATTCAATAATTAATTGTCATAATTATTTAGTTTAACCTTGTTGTGCACTGTGTACTTTGCTCCTTTCCTGACTGGATCTGTTGATTTAGGCGATGATGAGGACCTTGCCCCTACCTATTATGGTCCATATGAGGGTACAGATGATACCTATGAGGAGCCAGACCCTACCCAGGAGACCCCTGCTGCTGAGTAGCTTTTAGTAGCTATCTTTTATTTCTGTTCTTATCTTATTTAATCGGGTTTGTCCCCAATTTCATTTGGAATTCCTGTATTAAATATTTGAATTTGTTGTCACATTTATTCTAGTTTCAAATCTTAAGTTTCTTTTCTCATTATTATCTTGCCTATGTTAATTGTGAATGAGTTAGACTAGTTAGATGGATTGACCTAGACAGCGTACTACCGCCGACTCTGCGGCGTAGGCTGGACGTACCCACGTACTCGTGCCCGAACTTCCGGGTGCGGGTCGTGACACGTTTTTATGGTGGCCCATGCAGGTCCTACCCTAAAATAGGGTAATACCCTAGGACAGGGTATGGAATAAGATTGAGGATTCTAGGAACAGCTCATTCACAGTATAGGATTCTTATTTCAATTCCTGATATCATTTTGCTCAATTTTCCTATCGCCTTTGATTTCCAAGTATTCTATTCTGATTCTCCTATCCCTTAATCTTTCAGAATGGTCCAGACCAGGAACACAGTAGGAGGCACATCAGAACCAGCTGAGCCGAATGTGCCCGAGACTCTTGCACTCCCGCCGCCCCCATCTGTTCCGGCAGTTACCTTAGATGGGGCACAGCTAATAGGAGTGTTCCAGGGATTAGTGGAATCCCAGAAAGAACAGACTGCACTTCTGCGGACCAGCCTTTCAGAAGCTATTAAGTCCCAGGAGTCGCCACTCAAGAGGCCAGGGAGTGCCAAAGACTTCAAGAACCTTAGGCCTCTGGAATTCTACGGAACTGAGGGCATTCTCTACGCTGATGAGTGGATAGAGAATGTCGAGAGACTCCTGAAGACTGCCCGGGTTCCCGATGATCTCAAAGTGGAGTCCGCAAGCCTGCAACTGTTCGACATTGCTCGAACCTGGTTCAGAGATGAACCCCAACTATCTGCTCCCGACATCACCTGGGAGGACTTCAAGAGGCTATTCAAGGAGAAATTTTATCCCGAAGTGGCTCGGGAAGCTCTCGAAAGCCAATTCGAGAGACTGGAACAAGGTAACATGACTGTTGATGAATATACTGCTGAATTTAGCAGGTTAAGCCACTTTGTGGAGTACATGGTTCGTACCCCGGAGGACAGAGCCCGTAGATTCAAGAAGGGGCTATCTCCGGATATCCGCCTTGCTGTCATCACCAGCCGAGCTCGCACCTATGAGGAGATCTTGAGCGTGGCTCAAGGCGTCGAGAGAGATATGGGGCACAAACTGAAACGAAAAAGAGATACCGGAAATGCGGGACCCAACAAACGCCCTTTTCAACAACAACAACAGCAGAGGGCCCCGCAGCAAAATCAGCGTCCTCCCCCTCGAGCTCCAGCACCCCAGGCTCAAGGACAGAACCAGCGAGCTCCCCCTTGCAACTATTGCCAAAAACCAGGCCACACTTGGCAAGACTGCAGAAAGAGGCTAGGTGCTTGTCTCTATTGTGGTTCCCCAGCACATCAATTGAGGGACTGTCCTGCTGCTCAAGGACGTCCAGCTGCACCAAAGGCTCCAGTCCAGGCCAGGCCCCCAGCAGCACAACAAAGGGGACCCCCGCTTCCAACTCAACAACAATGCTTTGCTCAGCACCAACAGCAGCAACAGAGGGGTGCACCGCAGCAAGGCCGTGCTTATGCAATGACTTTGGAAGAAGCGGAAGCCACAGCTGACGTGATCACAGGTTCTGTGCTTATAAATTCAATACCAGCTATTACTTTATTTGACTCTGGAGCTTCACATTCATTCATGTCAGTAGAATTCCTTATGAAGCACAACTTAATCACTAAACCCCTTAGGAATTGTTATAAGATCATTACCGGTGGAGGAATCATCCCGGTTAGTGATGCCTGTAACAATTGTCCTATTACATTATGTGGAAGAGAACTGTATGCTAGACTACTTGTAATGCCAGTGCCCAGTTTTGACATTATACTGGGTATGGATTGGTTAAGTCAACATCATGCCACAATAGACTGTCACAGAGGCAGTGTAATCTTCAGACCCCCTGGCAAGCCAGAATTTGAATTTGCTAGAGGTTCTAGAGAAATGGGTAATAACAAAATTTGTGGAGCCCTAGTAACAGAAGAATTGCCACCTATCATCTCTGAATACCTTGATGTCTTCCCTGAGGATCTCCCAGGCTTACCCCCAGACCGAGAAGTTGAATTCTCCATTGACTTAGTGCCAGGAGCAGCACCAGTATCTCAGAACCCCTACAGAATCAACAAGAATGAGATAATAAAACTAAATGAACAAATCAAAGAGCTAGAAGACAAAGGTTTCATTAGGTCTAGTGTCTCACCTTGGGGAGCTCCAGTACTATTTGTGCCCAAGAAGGACGGAACATCCAGAATGTGTATTGACTATAGGGCCTTAAATGCCTTAACAATTAAGAATAAGTATCCCCTGCCCAGGATAGATGACTTATTTGATCAGTTGAGTGGAGCTCGGGTATTTTCAAAGATTGATTTGAGGTCTGGTTACCACCAAGTAAGGGTAAGGAAAGAGAACATCCCTAAAACTGCTTTCAATACCCGGAACAGACATTACGAATTCTTAGTGATGCCGTTCGGGTTGACGAATGCTCCAGCAGTTTTTATGAACCTAATGAACAGAGTTTTCCAGCCATACCTAGACAAATTTGTAGTGGTCTTTATTGATGATATTTTGATCTACTCCAAGACCCCCGAAGAACATGAAGAACATTTGAGGCTAGCATTGGAGACTTTGAGGAAGGAAAAGCTTTATGGAAAATTGTCTAAATGTGCTTTCTTCCTAGACAAAGTAGAATTCTTGGGACATATTGTGACTGGAGATGGAATAGCAGTAGACCCTAAGAAGATAGCTGCAGTAGAATCCTGGCCCACTCCAGACTCTGTAGCTGAGATTAGAAGTTTCCTGGGACTAGCTGGCTACTATCGAAAGTTTGTGAAGGACTTTGCTAGAATTGCGGAGCCCATGACAAAATTAACAAGAAAAGATGAAGAGTTCACCTGGACTGATGAATGTCAGCGTGCTTTTGAGGAATTGAAGAAAAGAGTGACTTCTGCCCCTATTCTGACCTTACCTTCCGGAACCGGAGGTTTCGCTATTTATAGTGATGCTTCTGGAAAAGGTCTAGGTTGTGTATTGGAGCAGAACAAGAAGGTAATAGCATATGCCTCTAGACAGCTTCGACCACATGAAAAGAACTATCCAACTCATGATTTAGAATTGGCAGCTGTCATTTTTGCTCTTAAACTTTGGAAGCATTACCTTTATGGAGAAAGGGTGGAAATATTTACAGACCATAAGAGTCTAAAATATATCTTCACTCAGAAAGAGCTAAACATGAGGCAAAGAAGGTGGCTGGAACTAATGAAAGACTTTGATATCACTCTTCAATATCACCCTGGGAAGGCAAATGTAGTTGCTGATGCTCTAAGCAGGTATCCTATGGCGATGTACTTGACTATGGACAGACACCTGCTGGAGGACTTAGAAAGTTTAGGTATTGAAGTAATTATCCCAGGAAAAGAGGGCCAAATGATGAACTTGCAGATTCAGTCTACCTTAATAGACAAGATCAAGGAGACTCAATTTCAAGACGAAGGCCTGCGAAGCCTTCGAGGTCAAGTGCAAGCTGGATTAGTAGAAGATTTCAGAATTCATGAAGATGGATCACTGAGGCATGGCGATAGATTATGTATACCTCAAGGAGACATAAGAGAAGAAATTATGCAAGAGGCACACAGATCGCAGTACTCTATACATCCAGGAGCCAACAAGATGTACAAGGACCTGAGGACGCATGTTTGGTGGCATGGCATGAAAAGAGAAGTAGCCAGGTTCGTATCTCGTTGTTTAGTGTGCCAGCAAGTTAAGGCTGAAAGACAACGACCTGGAGGATTGCTTCAACCACTACCCATTCCGGAGTGGAAGTGGGAACATATCACAATGGATTTTGTTTCCGGTCTTCCAAGAACACCTAGTGGTAAGGATGCAATCTGGGTGATAGTGGATAGACTGACCAAGTCGGCACATTTTCTACCTTTCAAAGTGGGGCTATCTACAGAGAAGCTGGCAGATTTATATATCAGACATATTGTTAGGCTGCATGGAGTTCCAGTAAGTATTGTCTCCGACCGAGATTCAAGGTTCACCTCTCACTTCTGGAAGAGCTTACAAGCCAGCTTGGGGACGCAACTCAAATTCAGCACAGCTTATCATCCCCAAACCGATGGACAATCGGAACGTACAATCCAGACACTTGAAGATATGCTCCGTACATGTGTTCTGGATTTTGGAGGATCCTGGGAAGACTGCCTACATCTGGTGGAGTTCTCTTATAATAACAGTTATCAAGCCAGCATCGAGATGACTCCATTTGAAGCTCTGTATGGACGAAGATGTCGTACCCCGCTATCATGGGACGACGTTGGAGAAAGAGCCTTGCTGGGACCAGAGATGGTGATCGATTCAGCTGAGAAGGTAAAGCAAATAAGGGACAGACTTCGAGTGGCTCAAGACAGGCAACGACATTGGGCAAATAGCCACCGAAGGCCCTTGGAATTTGAGGTAATTAAATTTATGAAATTCAAGTCAATTTAAACATTTTATTATGGAACTAAGACTTGATTATGACTCTATTTTAAGGTTGGAGAGCTGGTGTTCTTAAAGATTTCCCCGACACGTGGCACCATTAGGTTCGGAAGGAGTGGAAAACTCAGCCCAAGATTCATTGGACCTTTTGGCATACAGGAAAAAATCGAAGAAGTGGCATACCGACTGGCATTGCCACCCTCTCTGGATGGAGTACATAACGTCTTCCACGTGTCGCAGCTGAGGAAGTATGTGTCAGACCCCAGTCACATTTTGGATCACTCAGAGCTCGAAGTAGGCCCAAGTCTGACTTACCAGGAGCAACCCGTGGAGATACTGGATCGCTCGGAGAAAGTCCTACGGAACCAGGTTATCTCCCTGGTTCGCGTAGCTTGGAAGCACCATTCTCCCGGCGAATCCACCTGGGAGCGAGAATACGAGATTAGAGAGCGATACCCCTATCTTTTTGAAACCTGAGGTGTATTTTATTTCTCGGCCTTTTCTTTTCGTGCCCTGTTATTCTTAAATTTCGAGGACAAAATTTTTATAAGTTGGGTAGGTTGTAAACCCCCTAAATTTTCAAATTATTAAATCTTGGATTTTTTCCAATTTTCTGGAATTTTCTGGGAATTTTCTGTAATTAAAATCAGGGTTTTCAATTAATAAATGATTTTTAATTAGCAATAAATAATATTAAAATATCATGAAAATAACATTTTTGGATGTAAAATGGAAAACTGGACTTAGGATAATTTTTCTGGATTTTTCTGGGCCTCAGAACTATTTTTAAATGCCTAAAAACAATTTTTCTAATTAATTAATTATTTATTATTATATATTTATTATTATTTTTATTTTATTTTATTTTTCCTTTTCTTTTGGGCCCGGCCCGGCCCAGTGGGCCGAGCCCAACGCCCAGCAGCCCTAGCCCATTTCCCCTGCGGGTCGGGCGGGTCTGTTCAGACCCGTTAGCCACCCGACCCGACCCGCACGTTCTCCCCCCCCCAGCCACGCTGCCCGACTCCTCCGCCGCCCTCCGCGCGCAGCGCCGACCCCCGCGCGCTGCGCCGCTCCCCGCGGCCCACGTCGCCTCACCACCGCTCCCCTCGGCCCCCTGCAACCGCCTCGCCCTCCTTTAAATACCCCGACCCCCCCCCACCGTCTTCCTCCTCCAACTCCCTGAACCCTAACCCTAGCAGCCCCGCTCCGCCGCTGCTCGCCGCCGCCTCGCCGACCGGCCCAGCTCCTCCCCCGTACCGCCAGCGCCTCCTCCTCCCGTCTCCGCCCTCCGGAGCCCCGCCAGCAACCGCAGCACAGCAGCAGCCGCTGCCGGCCGCCCCGAGCCGCCGCCGACCCGCCAGAAGCTTCGCCTCGCTCCGGCGAACTTTTCCCGGCCCCTCCGGCGTATCTCCGGCCGCCCTCCGCCGCGTGCAGCCATTTTCCCGACGAAACCCTAACCCTAATCCCTGTTCCTGTGTCGGACACAGGACACAGTGTCCGACACGACTCGGACACGTTTTCGACCCTGTTTTCGGGTCCCCTTCAGGTATGTGTAACTTTTGCCTCGTAGCTCCGTTTTCAATTCCGCAAATTGCATTGTGAAGCCTGTATGACCCTCTCGGTGTCCGGACAAACTGTTCGGGACATCGCGTCCTGTGGTGATCGCACACCGCGATCCAAAAACAGGAAAAACCAGACCCTGTTTCACCCCGGAACCGAGTACGTCCCGCCAAACGGGACGACTTGGTCGCGTGCGGTCTTCACAGATACGTGCGCATCATCGATACGGACGTGTGAGTCTTCGTGGAAGCTGATTCGGGTGTGCGTGCACACCGAAATCAACGCGTATCCGCGGACATCGCCCCGTATCTGCCTTTTCGGCAATTCACCCTAACTTCGTGCACACTCGTCAGATCGAGACGAAACTTGCGCCATCGGACTCGTAGTGATACGCTGGTCCTGTGGGTCAAGTTTGGTTCGATTCTGAGAACGTTGACGAAATTGCGTGTCGTGGGCCCCACAGGCCCCGCTCGACGGGCGATTTTGTGTTCGGCTCATCGGAATCCAAATCTGGAAGTTCCGTTGGGTTCGTATCAGCGTTCCTGACCTGTTGACACTAAGTTTGGTGAATTTGGAGACTTTTGACCCGAACACATTTTCCGGTGCAAAGCGGGCCCAACGGCGGACCCCGTTTTGACCCGAAACTGCCGTTTTTGCCCTTGTCTCCAAATTGGACCCAAGGACAGGCGTTTCTAGCTATTTGACATCTTCTGAGCATGATGGTAATATCTATTTCAGCTTTTGGACTCATCTGTGGAAATTTCTCCCAAGAACCTAATTAATCAGATCCAAACAACAGGCAAGTACCTGCACTTCAAGTTAAATCTATATATTGTGATAATTAATTCCCTGCTTTACTAGTACCCTTGATGATTACACCTAGTGTTAGAAATGCTGGATTTTCATGTCTTGAATATTGGAATTCATGTCTTGTTTTTCATGTCGGGTGGGAGAATACTGAAAGGCATGTAGTTACCCTTCCCCTTGCCGTGAATAATAGCTGTTGGTACACGACTGTCCATCAGCCGGATCCCGATTATTCGTGACTAATAGCCGTTCATGACGGCCGGATTAGCCTTATAAACCCCTACATGCCAACTAAGTATTCTAAAAACAAACACAAGTTTCATACAGATAGTTTCTAGTCATGTTATCTTTCTTGCTGACTGTGATAGTTTCACTCTGCTCATTTACTTCTGTTTTCTCATATTCCTGTTTATAGTTGTGACTCTGAGATATTGACATTCTTTATGCAATTTCCTTAACATGATATTCAATAATTAATTGTCATAATTATTTAGTTTAACCTTGTTGTGCACTGTGTACTTTGCTCCTTTCCTGACTGGATCTGTTGATTTAGGCGATGATGAGGACCTTGCCCCTACCTATTATGGTCCATATGAGGGTACAGATGATACCTATGAGGAGCCAGACCCTACCCAGGAGACCCCTGCTGCTGAGTAGCTTTTAGTAGCTATCTTTTATTTCTGTTCTTATCTTATTTAATCGGGTTTGTCCCCAATTTCATTTGGAATTCCTGTATTAAATATTTGAATTTGTTGTCACATTTATTCTAGTTTCAAATCTTAAGTTTCTTTTCTCATTATTATCTTGCCTATGTTAATTGTGAATGAGTTAGACTAGTTAGATGGATTGACCTAGACAGCGTACTACCGCCGACTCTGCGGCGTAGGCTGGACGTACCCACGTACTCGTGCCCGAACTTCCGGGTGCGGGTCGTGACACGTTTTTATGGTGGCCCATGCAGGTCCTACCCTAAAATAGGGTAATACCCTAGGACAGGGTATGGAATAAGATTGAGGATTCTAGGAACAGCTCATTCACAGTATAGGATTCTTATTTCAATTCCTGATATCATTTTGCTCAATTTTCCTATCGCCTTTGATTTCCAAGTATTCTATTCTGATTCTCCTATCCCTTAATCTTTCAGAATGGTCCAGACCAGGAACACAGTAGGAGGCACATCAGAACCAGCTGAGCCGAATGTGCCCGAGACTCTTGCACTCCCGCCGCCCCCATCTGTTCCGGCAGTTACCTTAGATGGGGCACAGCTAATAGGAGTGTTCCAGGGATTAGTGGAATCCCAGAAAGAACAGACTGCACTTCTGCGGACCAGCCTTTCAGAAGCTATTAAGTCCCAGGAGTCGCCACTCAAGAGGCCAGGGAGTGCCAAAGACTTCAAGAACCTTAGGCCTCTGGAATTCTACGGAACTGAGGGCATTCTCTACGCTGATGAGTGGATAGAGAATGTCGAGAGACTCCTGAAGACTGCCCGGGTTCCCGATGATCTCAAAGTGGAGTCCGCAAGCCTGCAACTGTTCGACATTGCTCGAACCTGGTTCAGAGATGAACCCCAACTATCTGCTCCCGACATCACCTGGGAGGACTTCAAGAGGCTATTCAAGGAGAAATTTTATCCCGAAGTGGCTCGGGAAGCTCTCGAAAGCCAATTCGAGAGACTGGAACAAGGTAACATGACTGTTGATGAATATACTGCTGAATTTAGCAGGTTAAGCCACTTTGTGGAGTACATGGTTCGTACCCCGGAGGACAGAGCCCGTAGATTCAAGAAGGGGCTATCTCCGGATATCCGCCTTGCTGTCATCACCAGCCGAGCTCGCACCTATGAGGAGATCTTGAGCGTGGCTCAAGGCGTCGAGAGAGATATGGGGCACAAACTGAAACGAAAAAGAGATACCGGAAATGCGGGACCCAACAAACGCCCTTTTCAACAACAACAACAGCAGAGGGCCCCGCAGCAAAATCAGCGTCCTCCCCCTCGAGCTCCAGCACCCCAGGCTCAAGGACAGAACCAGCGAGCTCCCCCTTGCAACTATTGCCAAAAACCAGGCCACACTTGGCAAGACTGCAGAAAGAGGCTAGGTGCTTGTCTCTATTGTGGTTCCCCAGCACATCAATTGAGGGACTGTCCTGCTGCTCAAGGACGTCCAGCTGCACCAAAGGCTCCAGTCCAGGCCAGGCCCCCAGCAGCACAACAAAGGGGACCCCCGCTTCCAACTCAACAACAATGCTTTGCTCAGCACCAACAGCAGCAACAGAGGGGTGCACCGCAGCAAGGCCGTGCTTATGCAATGACTTTGGAAGAAGCGGAAGCCACAGCTGACGTGATCACAGGTTCTGTGCTTATAAATTCAATACCAGCTATTACTTTATTTGACTCTGGAGCTTCACATTCATTCATGTCAGTAGAATTCCTTATGAAGCACAACTTAATCACTAAACCCCTTAGGAATTGTTATAAGATCATTACCGGTGGAGGAATCATCCCGGTTAGTGATGCCTGTAACAATTGTCCTATTACATTATGTGGAAGAGAACTGTATGCTAGACTACTTGTAATGCCAGTGCCCAGTTTTGACATTATACTGGGTATGGATTGGTTAAGTCAACATCATGCCACAATAGACTGTCACAGAGGCAGTGTAATCTTCAGACCCCCTGGCAAGCCAGAATTTGAATTTGCTAGAGGTTCTAGAGAAATGGGTAATAACAAAATTTGTGGAGCCCTAGTAACAGAAGAATTGCCACCTATCATCTCTGAATACCTTGATGTCTTCCCTGAGGATCTCCCAGGCTTACCCCCAGACCGAGAAGTTGAATTCTCCATTGACTTAGTGCCAGGAGCAGCACCAGTATCTCAGAACCCCTACAGAATCAACAAGAATGAGATAATAAAACTAAATGAACAAATCAAAGAGCTAGAAGACAAAGGTTTCATTAGGTCTAGTGTCTCACCTTGGGGAGCTCCAGTACTATTTGTGCCCAAGAAGGACGGAACATCCAGAATGTGTATTGACTATAGGGCCTTAAATGCCTTAACAATTAAGAATAAGTATCCCCTGCCCAGGATAGATGACTTATTTGATCAGTTGAGTGGAGCTCGGGTATTTTCAAAGATTGATTTGAGGTCTGGTTACCACCAAGTAAGGGTAAGGAAAGAGAACATCCCTAAAACTGCTTTCAATACCCGGAACAGACATTACGAATTCTTAGTGATGCCGTTCGGGTTGACGAATGCTCCAGCAGTTTTTATGAACCTAATGAACAGAGTTTTCCAGCCATACCTAGACAAATTTGTAGTGGTCTTTATTGATGATATTTTGATCTACTCCAAGACCCCCGAAGAACATGAAGAACATTTGAGGCTAGCATTGGAGACTTTGAGGAAGGAAAAGCTTTATGGAAAATTGTCTAAATGTGCTTTCTTCCTAGACAAAGTAGAATTCTTGGGACATATTGTGACTGGAGATGGAATAGCAGTAGACCCTAAGAAGATAGCTGCAGTAGAATCCTGGCCCACTCCAGACTCTGTAGCTGAGATTAGAAGTTTCCTGGGACTAGCTGGCTACTATCGAAAGTTTGTGAAGGACTTTGCTAGAATTGCGGAGCCCATGACAAAATTAACAAGAAAAGATGAAGAGTTCACCTGGACTGATGAATGTCAGCGTGCTTTTGAGGAATTGAAGAAAAGAGTGACTTCTGCCCCTATTCTGACCTTACCTTCCGGAACCGGAGGTTTCGCTATTTATAGTGATGCTTCTGGAAAAGGTCTAGGTTGTGTATTGGAGCAGAACAAGAAGGTAATAGCATATGCCTCTAGATAGCTTCGACCACATGAAAAGAACTATCCAACTCATGATTTAGAATTGGCAGCTGTCATTTTTGCTCTTAAACTTTGGAAGCATTACCTTTATGGAGAAAGGGTGGAAATATTTACAGACCATAAGAGTCTAAAATATATCTTCACTCAGAAAGAGCTAAACATGAGGCAAAGAAGGTGGCTGGAACTAATGAAAGACTTTGATATCACTCTTCAATATCACCCTGGGAAGGCAAATGTAGTTGCTGATGCTCTAAGCAGGTATCCTATGGCGATGTACTTGACTATGGACAGACACCTGCTGGAGGACTTAGAAAGTTTAGGTATTGAAGTAATTATCCCAGGAAAAGAGGGCCAAATGATGAACTTGCAGATTCAGTCTACCTTAATAGACAAGATCAAGGAGACTCAATTTCAAGACGAAGGCCTGCGAAGCCTTCGAGGTCAAGTGCAAGCTGGATTAGTAGAAGATTTCAGAATTCATGAAGATGGATCACTGAGGCATGGCGATAGATTATGTGTACCTCAAGGAGACATAAGAGAAGAAATTATGCAAGAGGCACACAGATCGCAGTACTCTATACATCCAGGAGCCAACAAGATGTACAAGGACCTGAGGACGCATGTTTGGTGGCATGGCATGAAAAGAGAAGTAGCCAGGTTCGTATCTCGTTGTTTAGTGTGCCAGCAAGTTAAGGCTGAAAGACAACGACCTGGAGGATTGCTTCAACCACTACCCATTCCGGAGTGGAAGTGGGAACATATCACAATGGATTTTGTTTCCGGTCTTCCAAGAACACCTAGTGGTAAGGATGCAATCTGGGTGATAGTGGATAGACTGACCAAGTCGGCACATTTTCTACCTTTCAAAGTGGGGCTATCTACAGAGAAGCTGGCAGATTTATATATCAGACATATTGTTAGGCTGCATGGAGTTCCAGTAAGTATTGTCTCCGACCGAGATTCAAGGTTCACCTCTCACTTCTGGAAGAGCTTACAAGCCAGCTTGGGGACGCAACTCAAATTCAGCACAGCTTATCATCCCCAAACCGATGGACAATCGGAACGTACAATCCAGACACTTGAAGATATGCTCCGTACATGTGTTCTGGATTTTGGAGGATCCTGGGAAGACTGCCTACATCTGGTGGAGTTCTCTTATAATAACAGTTATCAAGCCAGCATCGAGATGACTCCATTTGAAGCTCTGTATGGACGAAGATGTCGTACCCCGCTATCATGGGACGACGTTGGAGAAAGAGCCTTGCTGGGACCAGAGATGGTGATCGATTCAGCTGAGAAGGTAAAGCAAATAAGGGACAGACTTCGAGTGGCTCAAGACAGGCAACGACATTGGGCAAATAGCCACCGAAGGCCCTTGGAATTTAAGGTAATTAAATTTATGAAATTCAAGTCAATTTAAACATTTTATTATGGAACTAAGACTTGATTATGACTCTATTTTAAGGTTGGAGAGCTGGTGTTCTTAAAGATTTCCCCGACACGTGGCACCATTAGGTTCGGAAGGAGTGGAAAACTCAGCCCAAGATTCATTGGACCTTTTGGCATACAGGAAAAAATCGAAGAAGTGGCATACCGACTGGCATTGCCACCCTCTCTGGATGGAGTACATAACGTCTTCCACGTGTCGCAGCTGAGGAAGTATGTGTCAGACCCCAGTCACATTTTGGATCACTCAGAGCTCGAAGTAGGCCCAAGTCTGACTTACCAGGAGCAACCCGTGGAGATACTGGATCGCTCGGAGAAAGTCCTACGGAACCAGGTTATCTCCCTGGTTCGCGTAGCTTGGAAGCACCATTCTCCCGGCGAATCCACCTGGGAGCGAGAATACGAGATTAGAGAGCGATACCCCTATCTTTTTGAAACCTGAGGTGTATTTTATTTCTCGGCCTTTTCTTTTCGTGCCCTGTTATTCTTAAATTTCGAGGACAAAATTTTTGTAAGTTGGGTAGGTTGTAAACCCCCTAAATTTTCAAATTATTAAATCTTGGATTTTTTCCAATTTTCTGGAATTTTCTGGGAATTTTCTGTAATTAAAATCAGGGTTTTCAATTAATAAATGATTTTTAATTAGCAATAAATAATATTAAAATATCATGAAAATAACATTTTTGGATGTAAAATGGAAAACTGGACTTAGGGTAATTTTTCTGGATTTTTCTGGGCCTCAGAACTATTTTTAAATGCCTAAAAACAATTTTTCTAATTAATTAATTATTTATTATTATATATTTATTATTATTTTTATTTTATTTTATTTTTCCTTTTCTTTTGGGCCCGGCCCGGCCCAGTGGGCCGAGCCCAACGCCCAGCAGCCCTAGCCCATTTCCCCTGCGGGTCGGGCGGGTCTGTTCAGACCCGTTAGCCACCCGACCCGACCCGCACGTTCTCCCCCCCCCCCCCAGCCACGCTGCCCGACTCCTCCGCCGCCCTCCGCGCGCAGCGCCGGCCCCCGCGCGCTGCGCCGCTCCCCGCGGCCCACGTCGCCTCACCACCGCTCCCCTCGGCCCCCTGCAACCGCCTCGCCCTCCTTTAAATACCCCGACCCCCCCCCACCGTCTTCCTCCTCCAACTCCCTGAACCCTAACCCTAGCAGCCCCGCTCCGCCGCTGCTCGCCGCCGCCTCGCCGACCGGCCCAGCTCCTCCCCCGTACCGCCAGCGCCTCCTCCTCCCGTCTCCGCCCTCCGGAGCCCCGCCAGCAACCGCAGCACAGCAGCAGCCGCTGCCGGCCGCCCCGAGCCGCCGCCGACCCGCCAGAAGCTTCGCCTCGCTCCGGCGAACTTTCCCCGGCCCCTCCGGCGTATCTCCGGCCGCCCTCCGCCGCGTGCAGCCATTTTCCCGACGAAACCCTAACCCTAATCCCTGTTCCTGTGTCGGACACAGGACACAGTGTCCGACACGACTCGGACACGTTTTCGACCCTGTTTTCGGGTCCCCTTCAGGTATGTGTAACTTTTGCCTCGTAGCTCCGTTTTCAATTCCGCAAATTGCATTGTGAAGCCTGTATGACCCTCTCGGTGTCCGGACAAACTGTTCGGGACATCGCGTCCTGTGGTGATCGCACACCGCGATCCAAAAACAGGAAAAACCAGACCCTGTTTCACCCCGGAACCGAGTACGTCCCGCCAAACGGGACGACTTGGTCGCGTGCGGTCTTCACAGATACGTGCGCATCATCGATACGGACGTGTGAGTCTTCGTGGAAGCTGATTCGGGTGTGCGTGCACACCGAAATCAACGCGTATCCGCGGACATCGCCCCGTATCTGCCTTTTCGGCAATTCACCCTAACTTCGTGCACACTCGTCAGATCGAGACGAAACTTGCGCCATCGGACTCGTAGTGATACGCTGGTCCTGTGGGTCAAGTTTGGTTCGATTCTGAGAACGTTGACGAAATTGCGTGTCGTGGGCCCCACAGGCCCCGCTCGACGGGCGATTTTGTGTTCGGCTCATCGGAATCCAAATCTGGAAGTTCCGTTGGGTTCGTATCAGCGTTCCTGACCTGTTGACACTAAGTTTGGTGAATTTGGAGACTTTTGACCCGAACACATTTTCCGGTGCAAAGCGGGCCCAACGGCGGACCCCGTTTTGACCCAAAACTGTCATTTTTGCCCTTGTCTCCAAATTGGACCCAAGGACAGGCGTTTCTAGCTATTTGACATCTTCTGAGCATGATGGTAATATCTATTTCAGCTTTTGGACTCATCTGTGGAAATTTCTCCCAAGAACCTAATTAATCAGATCCAAACAACAGGCAAGTACCTGCACTTCAAGTTAAATCTATATATTGTGATAATTAATTCCCTGCTTTACTAGTACCCTTGATGATTACACCTAGTGTTAGAAATGCTGGATTTTCATGTCTTGAATATTGGAATTCATGTCTTGTTTTTCATGTCGGGTGGGAGAATACTGAAAGGCATGTAGTTACCCTTCCCCTTGCCGTGAATAATAGCTGTTGGTACACGACTGTCCATCAGCCGGATCCCGATTATTCGTGACTAATAGCCGTTCATGACGGCCGGATTAGCCTTATAAACCCCTACATGCCAACTAAGTATTCTAAAAACAAACACAAGTTTCATACAGATAGTTTCTAGTCATGTTATCTTTCTTGCTGACTGTGATAGTTTCACTCTGCTCATTTACTTCTGTTTTCTCATATTCCTGTTTATAGTTGTGACTCTGAGATATTGACATTCTTTATGCAATTTCCTTAACATGATATTCAATAATTAATTGTCATAATTATTTAGTTTAACCTTGTTGTGCACTGTGTACTTTGCTCCTTTCCTGACTGGATCTGTTGATTTAGGCGATGATGAGGACCTTGCCCCTACCTATTATGGTCCATATGAGGGTACAGATGATACCTATGAGGAGCCAGACCCTACCCAGGAGACCCCTGCTGCTGAGTAGCTTTTAGTAGCTATCTTTTATTTCTGTTCTTATCTTATTTAATCGGGTTTGTCCCCGATTTCATTTGGAATTCCTGTATTAAACATTTGAATTTGTTGTCACATTTATTCTAGTTTCAAATCTTAAGTTTCTTTTCTCATTATTATCTTGCCTATGTTAATTGTGAATGAGTTAGACTAGTTAGATGGATTGACCTAGACAGCGTACTACCGCCGACTCTGCGGCGTAGGCTGGACGTACCCACGTACTCGTGCCCGAACTTCCGGGTGCGGGTCGTGACATCATACAAGGATTCAGATAATGCGCTTAGAATTCTATGAAAGCAGTGAAAGTCTATCTCTTTTGGGGTTTTAGGTTTCGATGAGGTGGACACTGCTACGTCAGACTCAGTATCATCAGAATCGTTTGTGATGGGTGTGGACCCATCAATGGCAGAAATAAGACCTAAGGTCGTGAGCCAAAATTTCATTTGGCTCTGCCATCTCTTGAAATATGAACCATCAAACTTAGCAGGTTTTGCAGTAGAGGATTCCTCCTTACCAGTCATGATTGCGGTCTGAAAAATATAAATTTATTTAATCACAATGTCTAAGATAATAGTTTAGGTGGTCTTTGCTAATCAATCTTAAAATCTTTAGTTTTTCAAGTGTTGATCAACTCAGGTTAGCTGTAGGGGCCGGTTCCCAGCTAGCGGTGGTCCGAAGACTCTTAAATACCGTGTCGCTTAGGGTTATTTACACCCGGTTGACAGAAGGACCCTTTCGGCTTGTGCCCGAGTTTGTCTCTACTTTGAAACTTTAGATTTGAAGATTTTATTTGCAATTTCCTTTACTAAACTATTTTCCTTTTGATCCTAGATTGCTTTAAAAAATACTAAGTGATTAAAAATTGCAATTGACAAAATTATGAAATGTGCTAACAAATTGCTAGAAGAAATCAACTTGTTAAATTGTAACAGTAACAAATATGTTGGCAAAATGTGTTAACAATCTAGCTAGAAGAAAACAATTCCAACAGTTATTTTGCTAGATTTAAATTCTAACAGTTAATTTGAAAACGTCTTTCTAACAGTTATTGAGTTAAATTCTAATAGTTATTTTGAATTTAATTCTAACAGTTATTGAATTAAATTCTAATAGTTATTTTGAATTTAATTCTAACAGTTATTGAATTAAATTCTAATAGTTATTTTGTGTGTGGAATGTGTTTCCCACAACTAGTCAGACTATATTCTGACAATTTGATGAAATCCGAGTTCAAATGTTTTTAAGAAATATATTAACAGTAATTATTGTGAACATGAATTTCTAGAATAATAAGTGCTATAGAAACAGTATTAAAAAAAAAATTTGTAGAAGATTTATACTGTTAATTTGAATTTGCTACTTGAAGAAACTGTGAACAATTGCTATAGAAACGAACTGTGAGCAATTGCTATAGAAACAAAATCAACTTATTGAATTTGTTGAAATTTAATTTGCTACAGTAACCAAGAAATTGTTAGAAGTTTTCTAACAATACTTTAAGCAAAATTGCTTCAATGGAAAAGTAAGCAAAATTGAAACAGTAAATCAATTCAAACAAAATTGAAACAGTAAGTTAACAAAATTGCTTCAGCAGTTAAGTGATTATAGTAACAGTAAATGAATTGTAATAAAATTCTATAGCAGTAACTATATAGAATATTTGCTGTTCTAAACTATATAGCAGTAACAAAACTATATAGCAGTAACTATATAGAAGGTTCTAACTATACAGCAGGTTCTAACAAAATCAAGGTTCTAACTATACAGCAACTATATAGAAGGTTCTAACTATATAGCAGTAACTATACAGCAGGTTAAAATTCAATAATAGAAATTTTCTAACAGCAAGAAATTTTTCTAAACTATATAGCAGTACTATATTGTTAAAATTCAACAGCAAGAATTTTCTAACAGTAACTATATATATTTTTTGCTAAACAATATAGATAGTTTTCTGTATTCTAACTATACAGCAGGTTGTAAACAATTTGAATATAGAAATTGTAAGAAAACTATTTAAACTATTCTAACAGTAAACAATAGTTAGAAAAATTAGTTATAACACAAATAAACTCTTAGATTGTTAGAATTTTGTTGTCTTTTACTTACTGAAAATTTTCAGAATAAACAAAAATTAAAATTAGATGTTACCGGCCTCTGGGGAAGTCGTGCACGAAGCACTGCCCTAAGAGTTTATTCGGGATCTGTGTGCAGACGTACCCGAAGCTCCTAGTGGTAAAACCCCCGCACTACCGGTATCTCGTTGCCGCACACGACTTGGAGAGAACGACCAGAACTTAGCTCTGCCCAGAGCTCGGAGACAACGGAAATTGAATAGAATATTGACAGAGTTTTGGAGTACGATTTTTTTTTCTTTTCTGATAGGTTTACAAAGAAATCAGATGTGAATATATAGAACATTTGTGTAACGGTCTGAATTAATGTACGATTAATTCAGCCGTTACGAATGAACCTGGACATGAGAAATTGCAACGTTCAAACAATTGTAACGTTTCAGAACTTAATGCCAACGTTTAAGAAAAATAAATGAAAGAAAGAAGAAGGAGCAAAAAGTATTTTAGGGTCCCAGCCCGAAACCGAAGAGGAAATCGGATCGGCATTCGGCGCCCGCAGATGTGGGCGCGTACCCGCACCCGCACCCGTTACGCAAACCGAACCGAACCGAACCGGGCGGCGGCGGCGGCGCGCGCGTGTGGCCCAAGGGATTCTCCACACAACAACTTAATAGAGCAAAGAGTAGAAAGTAATATATGTACATAGGAAGGCTTTGGTGCATCCGATGTGGGACTAAAGAAAGGGAGAGGAATTGAGCTTTTGCTAGAAAAACAAAACCAAAGCAAAATCAAAACCAACAATATATTCTGCGTATATTAGCCGTAGAAAAACAAGTTTAGAAAAATTTGAAGAAGAGAGATTCCTCTAGTGCAACTGACAATTTTTGCATCCAGTCGGATTGGCGGAATTTGCGTAAATTCTGCTGGCCCATCTAGCAAAATTTTGTTATCTAATATTTCCATTTAGAAGTTTATCATCCATAAAGAAATTGTTATTTTAAACCAAATAAATTTTGCATATGGATGATAGCAAATTTTATCTAATATTATCTATTTGTTGACTTTAGGAAAAAAATAGATGCCAAAAATTTACCAGATGGGCGGACAAATTTGTACAAATTTAGCAAGTCTACCTGGCGGACCAGTTACACTGATGGATTTCTCTCCTTCAAATTTCCTCAGACTTGTTTATCTATGGCTAATATATTTAAAATATATTATTCTACAAAGAAATTTTTTTTTTTTTTCTGTTTCTGATTTTTCTTCGACAACAAATACTTCTCTGACTATTAGTTTGCAAATATATTCCATTACGTGGAGATTACTAAACAATGATAATCAATGTAATTACCAGTACAATTCAGATACTAATACAACTTCGGCCTTGAAGAACTTATGATACAATGTATAATTCTGACAACAAAGACGACCAGACTCTTTTTAAAGCAGGGGAGAAGAAAAAAGAATGGATGGTTAATCCCGAACGAAAATGGCATACATGTATGTGTCTTAAGGATGTGAAAGAACGCGCCAAGTGATATTGGAACGGCAGCTTATTGCCAAGAGAAGGACCAATTGCATCTTCATCCAGCCGATGGAGGAACATTTTGCTTTAACCTGCACAAAGAATATGGAGACTAAAATACAATTATGTATTTAATCAGAATTTGTTATCCTATAAGGAATTGCTTATAGTGGTTTCTAGATAGTCTTATATATTCACCAGTGTCTAGGTGTGTACAAGGGAACCTTCAAAAGACTAGACGATTTAGCTGGCAATTGCGCCAAGATACATAAGTAAACGTGTATAATAATAACTTCAATAGTGACACAAGTAATCAATAAATCTGAAATATACTGGAATAATTGAGACACGATGTCGCAGTATGACAAGGAACGCCCATAGTGTAAATACAATCATATACTTTTTTTAACTAGAGTTCTTAAACAACTTCCATTTTACACTGACAACAAACATGCACCAAATCTTCTTGAGTGATAAATTTGAGCCATAATGAGTGTGAACTTATTTCCATTGGACTATCATGATTATTATAATCCCATAAGGTAGTCTGTATATACTGACCAATCTTCCTTGACTAGTGACCTTCAGCCATCTTTCTTCATTAGACAGACACGGATTCAAGTACGCACGTGATACTACACAGATTCAAAACTATGGTATTTTTTTTAGGACAAGAGTACGACATGGATATAATTATATACACGCTTGAAAATATATCTACATACATGTGTTATACATTAAATATTAATAATATCAATATTTATGCATGATAGAACACTTACTAGGTTCTAAAATGTTCTAGAAAAACCAACAAGGGGGTGGTCTAGTGGTAACAGTAATAGTGAGGGGACGAGTGGGCGTGGATTCGAATTCCAGCCGTGGGCAATAGATAAATGAGGGGGGTCTTGGTGTTAATGGCGCAAGACAGAAACGGTCATTAATGACTAGCTCTATCTAAAAAAAGGATTTTCAGTTTATATCTTTGCTTATTAGGATTAACCTAAATAAGACAATTTATCTCGATTTTAATTATCATAGGTATAAGCCTTATAGATTGTCTTTATTTTCTTGAGAGTCTAGTAGTCTGTAAATTCTGAAATTATTCATCAAAGAATAGAAGAATGAATTGATAAATCTACTTTTAAGTTTGTATGGTGCTCGTTGTCGCATAGTTGAGTCTCGAGAACAAAAGTCCATCATTGAGATCCGACGTCACCACATGTCATTACAAAATCAGGTAGTCCCATTATTATTATTTTGCATTTCCATTCGAATTATTTGTGGTAAGTTTATAGTAATTAATTGCTCAGAAATTTCTTAAAGCTTCTGCGTCTAATTTGTCATAAATCCCCAATTTATACTAATATTTTTCTTCTAGGCCTTTGTCCTGCATCAAATTGAAATAACAGAAAGTAGAGGGATGAGACACCAGCTCCTTGGCACCTTGAAGTGGGGGATTTGGGAACGGAGTTGACGTCCCCTAGGAAGCCGGAGGTGTAGGACGCCAACTCCATTGGCGCCCCAAAAAAACTTCGATGAGGTAATATCAAATAAAAGAAGATATAAATAGATAGATGTTGATTAAATTAATGAATAACTTAAAAAACAGATATTGAGATAACAAAATCTATTATTTTAAAATTAAAGCATGATATTAATTTTAGAATGACATATGTTGTTATCTCATTCTCTGTTTTTCTTTTAAATTGTTCATTAATTTAATCAACATCTATCTATTTATATATCTTCTTTATTGATATTACCTCATTGAAATTTTTTTGGGGGCGTCACAGGAGTTGGCGTCCCATCCCTCTACTCGTTATTTCTTCAAACTTCTCCTCCCCACTGCAATTCTTTAAAAAAATTCTCCCCAAAATTTTCTGTTGAAATAATGGAGGCCCAATATGATCTTATGAGATTTTGATATATATTTTTTTAGGAATTTTTGGATTTATTAGTATCTTTTTTAGTTTTAGTATATTAAGGGATAATTTGATTTTCTATCTATTTTTTATGATTTGTTTGACTAGTTTGTTATGATGTCATGATAAGTCTTAAGAATTAGTCTCTTATATTTTGTATCTTTCAAATACTACAAATAACATGCTATATACTTGAGCAAGGAAAAAAAGACGAAAGAATAAAAGGAATTTGAGTTTATGTATATAATGGTACAAAGCCAAGATTATCTTAAACTGAAAGTTCCAAAAAGTTTCATCTATTACTCTATAACCACATTTCCACCTTTCTTCTTGAGTTTATCTTAAACCTCTAAAGATCTCAACTGAGTTAAAAGGCACTTTGTTTCTAAATTCAACAGAGCGTATTAAAGCATATCCCCTGCTTGTGATATTATTGATAGTAGATCTCACTTGGAATGATGCAGACAAGTGCAGAATGGAGCACACCGGGTCCAGACTGAACTACTGTGCTCTATTAGTTTAGCCAGCGAGGTTTCCAAAATAAGATAAAATGCACCTAATGTATGGAATATGCGTCTTTAAAACTAGTATTATTTAGTTTTAGGGTCTCGTACGTATAATATTCGAAATTGCGTTTAGATGTCCATATTGTCCAGAAGAGGGTTTGAATATTGTCCTGACAATTGACTCGGACAGACAGTTGGATCTCTTTTAGCTCTCCATGATATTCAAAATTTGTGTTTAGTTTTAGGGTATCGTATAATATTCAAATTTTATATTTATGTCTCCATTTTGGATGGTCGGCACAAGCTAATCGAACAATGTGGAGATCTAAACACAAATTTCGAATATTATACGAGAGAGCACTATGACGTGTCAATCCGGTTCATCCTGCTCATATGTTTGAGCTATCTAACCTTTACTCCGTGTATGGTTATTCAAATAAAGAAATTTGGCATCCATTTGCATTAACAAAAGAGAACTAGTGAAAATTGTTCCCACAATTCATACCTCACGAATCCCCTCACCCTCTGGTCGGCTTCTGGAGCACCGCCGACAAGTACACCCGCGCCGCCACCGTCTTCCCTGCCTCGGCCCTCTCCCCCACCACCCACTTGAGCTTCTTGTACCCGAACCTCTCGATCAGCCTGGTCACCGCCCTCTTCCTCTCGTCGTCCGCACAGTAATAGTTATCCATCCACAACAAACCCCTCGGCCGGAGCACCCTGTCGACGTCAAACATCAAGAACTCCATCGCCTCCGCCCCCTCCATCCCCTTCACCACACGCACCACGTCGAAAATGTTATCGTAAAATGGGAACCTCTGAGCGGGGCTCATCGTCAGAAACAGCAGCCCGTCCGTGTGGAGCGGCAGGGACGAGGACGTTACCACGGTGACGTTGTGGCGGGCCATGGCGGCGGCGAAGTCGGGGGCGGGGGCGTCGAAGTCGAACGCGACGCGGACGGTTCCGGACGGCGCGAGGGAGAGGACGGTCTCGACGGAGAAGTCGTTCTTGCTCTTCGTTGTCGTCTTGCTGGTACTGGTGGTGGATGACGGTGGAGAGGAGGTCCGGGGATTGGAGCGGGAGAGGCAGCGGCGGCGGGGGAGGGGGTCGCAGGAGGAGGAGAGGGGGAGGGATGGAGAAGAGGTGGGGCAGGGGGTGTGGGGGGAGTAGGACATGAAGGCGGAGAGGAGGTCGGGGGAGCAGGAGTGGGAGACGGAGGAGGTGAGGTCGGTGATGCCGGAGCGGGAGTCCCGGCCGAGGGGGAGGGGGCGGCGGGAGAGGAAGGAGCGGAGCTCGGCGGGGAGTTTGGGGCTGGTGGGGTCGAGGGGGGAGGGGTAGCCGGCGAGGTCGCGCTCGATCTGGTGGAGCTTGCGCTCGGAGAGCTCGATCTCGCGGAGGATGGAGGACATCTGGGAGGTGAGGGCGGAGGAGAGGCCTTGGCTGCTGTTGATGTTGTGATGCGGTGGGGGTGGGGAGTAGGTGAAGGCGTAGAGAGCGAAGAGGTTGGTGATGAGGACGGAGAAGAGCATGACGAGGTGGACGAGGGAGGCCCAGAGCGTCGAGCGGCGGAAGCGGGCGGTGCCGTCGCCGATGTTCAGCGTGACGGATCCCATCGGAGCTGGAGTGTGTGAGTGAGTGAGTGTGATGCTAGCGTCAGATTTGGAGGAGGAGAGGAGATGGGTGTCGGTTGGTTGCTTCATGTGAACTTGGATGTGGATATTTACCAACCTGCTTGTCCAGGCTAAATTTGCACTTGGATACCTTCAGTTGTAACATTTTTCATTCACGGGTAACATAAAACCTCAATAATTTTATTTATTTATTATTTCCTTGGCTCCTATCCTATTAATTATCAACCAACTTTACATGAAATAGTAAATGTTTCACTACTTCCAATTGGTGTAAAAACTGCCATCTCCCTTTTTCGACGCACTTTGGTGCATATTTTCTTGGCGTACTTTGACGCACAGTGGTTGCTAGACCGTCCATTGTTTAAACCGGAGCCGAGGGTTGTGGAGAGAGTGGATTTGCTTGGGTTGGTGGCATGTGTGGCTTAGATGGATTTGAGTGATCCAACGGTCCACATCTCAAACCTAAACCTATATATATTTCCATTTCTCTCTCTTATCATTATCTTACCTTTCCATTTCTCTCCCTTAGGTTTCCTCTCTCCCTCCGTAGGCAAGCACATCTTACACAAGAAGAAGAACCATGGATTTATGCATGCTTTTGATTCTTAATAATTACTGTTTATTTCTAGCTCGTATTGTTGGGACTGAGCACCCCTTCATCTTTAATACTTGTTGTTCTTAATTTTCTTGATTGGAATTGCATGGACCTGAGTTTAGGTCTTTGGGTTCACTTTTGTTTTCCTGGGATTTGATCTCCCAAAAAATTTGTGTTTTATAAAACTAACTAGCTCATAGTGTAGAGCCACATAATTTATGTAACTTTACTTTTGGTCGTGCTTGATTCGAGTCCAGCTTAGTTCAGTGCTGAAACTTAATATAATACGTATACCAAAATGGCTGACTGGAGAAGAAGAACAGTGCTCTGTGAAGAGTATATAAGATGACCCATTTGGCGTAGAAATATGCATGTTTCACTTTGGGTGCATTGGTGTGATGTCCCTATTTTCGTGCATACTAATTATACTGCACTCAGTCTCCTAACAAAAGTGCGCCAGTCACACTCCTTCAGTCAGTGGCGCACTTTCGAGAGAAAAACTCAGTTGGCGCACTTTGGTGCGTATTCAATCAAAATTCTCCTTGGAAAACAATAGAAATTGAGCCACAGTCAGTCAACGCACTTTTTTCGCGTTTGGCAATATGGCACACTTTTTCTATGTTTCATCAGTAGGTGCACTTTTCTTATGTTGGTCTGCTCGCTCACTTTCTTTCCTCTTCGTTTTCTTAGGGACGAAGCTTTGGTTGGTTTCTCGATTTTTGTGTTATTGATTTGTGTGCCACTCGACTGACGAGTTTCTCGACTGTCGAGCTTTGACCTCGGATTTTGTGTTTTGTCTTTTAGCTAGCTTGTTCGCGCACTTTCTTTGAAAGCACGTCTTATTCTTGCCCGCGTACTTTTGTCAAGTGCGCCATGTTGGTTAACTTGACAAAGTGTGCCAACCTTATTTCTATGAGTTTGTGCGCCAACCTTGTTTTTGTGAGTTTGTGCGTCAACCTTATTTCTGTAAGTTTGTGCGCCACCCCTTTTGTAGTTCATGAGACTTTATTCGCTTGACCTTCATGCGTACAATTTTATATGCATGTTATCCTTAGTGACCCAATGAGTGCACGTAGTGCTTTCATTATGTGTTCACTTATCCTTTTTGGAATATTCTTATCATCCTCTATGTGGTTGATCTTGGTATTGCTTGTGTTATGATTCTAAGAAAGAATACACTTAGAAACCAGACCTCATGCTAGACGGACCATGTACTAAGATTGGCTTCATATATGGCATAAATATGTGTTGGACTTGAGATGTTATGCGTAGACCAGACTAAGTGAATAGTGACTAACCAGCTATGTGCATGACATAAGTTTTGTGTTATAATATGATCAAGATTCATGTGATCCAATGATAATTGGTAATTGGACTCGAATACTGTATCCGTGCTGATACGATTATTACCTGATAAAGTTCCTAATCTAATGTGCACTGAAGTGCAACATATCATGTTACGTGTTAAAGTAATTATATTTGAGATGCGCATCGAGAATGCCTCCAAATTCCTTAATGTGTGATACTGTAAATATACTATTTTTTCCACCACGGACATGATATGCAAGTCAAATACCAAAGCGTGGCTAGAATATTGATTTATTGAATATTGCATACACGCTCGGGTGAATCTAGATTGAACTTCCATGGATTCGTATCTAGCGTGCCCATACCTTATACGGCATCTTAAGGGAAATTCCCATGTTGCCATGCCTTGAAAATTTTGAACGCAATATAGGATTAATTAAGCAACTAAAAGTGGTAGTAACATGGAAAAAAAGGGTCTTCCGAGATCATGCCAACGAACCTTCCCACAAAGATTAAAATCTAAGTGCGCTGTGGGCTGGCCACAACAGATACTTTATATCATCTGCCTTAGTGGAGTGCAATATCTGACATATTATAAATATACCGAGCTACTGTTTTACTATAAGAACATTTGAACCGCTAATACCGTATTTTTAGCGCAGTGGCCATACGAGGCACCGGTGCAACTCGTTAAGTACCTGTATATTCATCTATTGGCTAGGTTAGCTCATGTTCGACAATGGCGTGATATGGTGATATTTATTATGCATTATTTTGAGATAACCTCAGACTCCACAAATAACAAGTCGTACAAGTGATTGAGTAATTTTATAAATTGGACTTGGTTGTGATTGTATTATTCTGTTAGTAGCCTAGGAAAATGGACTATCATAGTGTGATGGATTCAACCATTGTCCTTATTTGGTTGTAGGGTTGGGCCTTTGTGCTAGGATATGCCATGGACCTACGCTACGACGCAGAAATATATATATATATATATATATATATATATATATATATATATATATATTATTGCTTTGGGTTTTGTTCTTCTTTTCGTGCTTTCTTTGTGGTACTTGCTATTTGGGGTCTAACCCCACTAGTTTTGCATGGCCAGGTTTCGAGCCAGCACCCGAGGATCCAGCGTACTTTCTTCCGACTCATGACGCGTACCAGGAACATGGCCGCCGAGGATAACGAGTGGGTTCCTTTATTCACTGCTCGTCTTTTGTAAAGTATATTTTTTTTGGTGTTTAGCTAACCGACATCTGTTAGCCGGCAAATCTGGACACTAGTTTCTTACATGACTGTATATATTCAGACTGCAACTGACTCACTGTCATGTATACTTTGATCTTGCATCTGACACATCATTATGTATTACTAGATCTCTAAAGAACATTCCGATGTGATATTTGTGACGCCTTACTGCTTATTCTGAAGTGTTCTATATTATTGCTTCTTGTTTGAATGATTGAGACATATAAGTTCTTGACCCTAGGATACTTGATTGTAGCATGCACCCCCTTGTCTAGTTACAGCCGTGATCGCTGTACGACGTATAGTATCTTGTACATGATAGCTGACAATGTCCGTCTCCGTATTCTGGTACTGGGACATAACAAAAACATTCAAAAAAGAAATCTTAATTTCTCAATAGCGAGAAATTATTATATGGTCCCGACTCACCACGTGACAATGGTGAGTGGTGAGCCGGACCAATATTTTTTGACACTTGGCATAATTTTTTTAAAATATATTAAAATAAATAAATAAATAAATAAATAAATAAATAAATAAATATATATATATATATATATATATATATATATATATATATATATATATATATATAAACAAAAGAAATCCATTATGCATAAAATCAAAAAAATATTATGATTTTTTTTTAAAAATATTGTAAATAATTTATATATGAATTATGAGAAGTGTAGTGATATGGTGAAAGAAGAGAAGTGTCAAAAGATTATTGGCCGGGCTCACCATTCACCATTGTCATGTGGTGAGTCGGGACCATACAATAATTTCTCAACAAGAGCAAACCAGGTTTGCATTATTTTTTTCTAGCATGCATTTTATGCAGATTAATCATTGAGTGGATCTATTTTTTTGACACACAAAATTAATCATGTACCTCCAGAGATATGATAGAATAATCTATACTACTATATAATGTGGCAAGTTGAGACTTCATCGTGAAAGTTTATTTTTTAAAAATGTTCTTATCTATATTTACTAATAAAAATTGTTCATAAATTTAATATGAGTAGTTATGTAGTTACGTATAGAAGAAACAAATTTAAAGAGACTGGTGTTTGCTCTTCCAAATATTATGAAAAATGTGCATGACATGTGTATATATACTAGTATAAATACCGTAGGGAGGAAGCGAAAGAAAGGAAGCAGGCGAGCGGAGTGAGATACGAAGTGAGGAAACATCACTAAACTCTAGAATTTTGGTTTAGTGCCAGTAATTAAGATTTAAACATAATTTTTAAATTATACAAAGAAAGTAAGTAACATAAACTAAATTTAATCTTATAATACATTGTAATGTAACATAAAGTTTGCTACATAGGGATATATTTTGGCAAAATTAGTTATAGGATGAGAAATAAAATATTTTGCTATAAAGAAAAAATGTCAGATGGATTTGTCTATTTCTTTTTTTTTTTTCTTAGATATATTTTTCAAAGAATATGCTTGCACATTCAACACAAAATACAGCATATACGATAGACGGCCTCGCATATCTTTTGTATATTTTAATTTTTGCATATAATTTTAGTATATTTAACTTAATTTTAGATAAGTCTCTTAGTAATAAGAAGAAAGTGGATTAGAATATTATTTTGTTATAGTAATAATTATTATTTTTCAACCTGTTTGATGGACTGTATGGAATTTTTTGTTATAATAATAATACTTATTTTTCACCTAAATTATAATTAGCTTTAGGGTGGAAGCAAAACTGTTTTTGGAAATTTTTTTTTGCAAATGTTCTAATTGAAGGTATTCAATTGCAATTCACAACTAGAAATGGTATTTCATCTCATCTAAAAAATATAAAAACTAGAAATGGTATTTTATAACCAATTGCAATTCACTTCCAACAAACTGTAAAATCCCTCCTCATTTTTCTTCTTCTTCATGGAGCTCTTTTTCCTCCTCTTCCTCCTCGCGTCCCTCTCTTCCCTATCGGATCCGGCCCTCGGCATCCGCCTCCCGGATCCGATCTGGGACCGCTCCCTCCGGGCCCCGTCCGGACCCGTTAAGGTCGCCGTTTTCGCACTCGGGAGCTTCTGGAGGTCCGAGGCCGCCTTCGGATGCCTCCCGGGCGTGGTCCGCACCTCCGTCGGGTACTCCGGCGGGTCGAAGACCAACCCGGAGTACCGCAACCTCGGCGATCACGCCGAGTGCGTCATGGTATAGAAAAAACTCAGAACCCTAGAAATGAATTCTTGATATAAAAGGAAATACGATTTATTTCACAATGATGCATCGTGTGTAAATGCAGGTTGAGTACGATCCCAATTTGATTCAGTTCAAGCAGCTTCTTGATGTGTTCTGGGCTAGTCATGATTCCAGGCAGGTGTTCGGCCAGGGACCGGATGTAGGCGATCAGTACAGGTATTAAAATCCTCGACTTTACAATGCATATGCTGTCAAGATGTCCGATGCAGTTAACAGACAGGGATTTGGCATTCTATGTTTGGTACGGCATCTTCGACGAGACTCCACATCCATCGGTTAACCGACAGAGTGTCCAATTTTGGCAATGGATAGACCTAGTGCATATGAAATTTGTGCAGATGGAAGGGGCATGTAGTTGCCGCCAGTAGGCCAAATGTGCATGCCGGTTGGTAGATGTGGTAGAAAATTTACAGTCTCGCCCCACACCCCCCACCACCGAGTTGGCTTGTGGGTTTTACCGATTTTTACAAAAAATTCAAAAGCAGAGAGGGGACTGGAAAGAGGACAAAATATTGGGGACAACAGATCCGGACTCGAAAATCTATTGCGTGTCCATATTTAAGCATGCTCAAATCGATCTAATAGGCCATCTTACATACATAATTTAGATTCTGAATTTTTGTAAACCTAAAGGCCTCGTTTGCTTCGCGGAATCAAGGCGTTGGGAAAGGAAAGCCTCATTTTCTATGTTTGGATGCCAAATGAATGGAGGAGGAAAGGGAAGTGATTCCCAATGGAAAGAAAAATATGAGACAAAATGGTACCATCCATCCACCCAAGGATTCACTTTTCCACCTTAAGTATTTACTTTTCCTCCTAATTTTTTTGGCATTTCCAAACACCAGAAATAAAAATTGATTGGAATTAAATTTTCCAAAGGAAAGGAAAGAGCTTGGAATTGTATATATATATATATATATATATATATATAGAGAGAGAGAGAGAGAGAGAGAGAGAGAGAGAGAGAGAGAGAGAGGTTCAGTCCGTTAAAATTGAACATCCCTACTAGTCTACGACCTATCTCTACTGCACTTAAACATGTCATATTGGCTTTGTATAACACATAGTCCCACAATTGACTAGGAATGTTTTGCTTGTACAATAATAATCATGCCATAGTGTTTTGTGTTACTAACAAAGGACACAGTCTTGGGGTCTCTAAAGTTTCTTAAAGGTTCCATATGCAGTTCCAAGTGATAAATGATGAGTTTTAAACCTGTTCTAACTCCCCAAGTTTGAATCGTTTGGACAACTAAGTACAAGGGGGAATTCATTCTCTCTCTTATTTTATGCTAGATCCAAATGTAATTGTGGCCATACTGTGGATTCCTTCGTGAATGCCGACAGTTGTGAACTCTGTCTTTTGTGTTGTAGTGAATCTGTGTTCTCAGATTGCTTTTAATAGATGGAGACCTTTGCATTTCATCGAACATTTGGTCACTTTCACATTGTAGAAAGCACCTTGCTTGACAATGATATCTTCTCTTACCTGACTTGTTTGTGAGAGTGAATACATCGAGACATTTGTTGTTAAGTTGTATGGCCGGCGAGGTATGGCTTCAAGCAACTCATAGGGAATAACATTGTGGAGCCTTAGTTAGACCTAGGAGCCCCCACTTGGTAGGAAGCATTTTCCACATCTTGGAAGGAAAGTCTTCATATTTGTCAATAAATTTTTTGTGCAGATTACTGTAAAATAATAGTAGGCTAGCTAGTTGGAGCTAGCTAGTTGGAGGCTTAGAGCTTGACTATAATTGTGTCATTTTTTCCTAAGTCTCAAATTTCTATATCCTTTTTCCTTATTCCACCTTGTGAGGCACCTCATAAAAATTTGTTTTAGGCTTTTAGCAACTCTCCTTGTTGTGCTACACAAAACGATATGCTGTACGGCTACTTCCTTAGTACCCGATAAGAATAGCTTGTGGGGAGGAGAGTTACTGGCCAGTTCTTGGTTGAAAGCTATAATTGGGATATGCCAAACAACTTGACCCATCACTTCTTGTTGTCATTGGTTAAAGTGTCTTAGATTCAGTAGAGAATTTCCTTTTTGGTCCTGTGGTCATTTATTCCAGTGGTGAAGACTAGTGGATAAGTAGAGTTTGGAGCGTCGCATCTTGAACAACTTGTTCAAATGTTCCCCAAGAATCTGGCACCAGGATCACTAGTTGCCTTGCCTGACAAATATCATGACACTCCTTAAGCAGTTTCTTACAATTTCTGCGTAAAACCGGCAAAGTAGTCTCCCATCTGTGATTATAAAACCATTGCACCCAGGACTATTGGATCTTCCTCTTTGATGATGTATTGGAGATTCAATTATTTGGGTTAGCCAATTGTCCAATTTCTGGCTTATATTTTGTCTTGGTAGGCTGAAATTAATGAAGCCAAAATGATGCGCATGACGAGGTATGGGATGCACGAGGTTCATGCCCTTGGGCCAATCAATGTATCTCCCACATTCTTTATATCGTCAGACATCGTCAGACCAGCTCTTCCATGATTATCAAGACATGTTTGTGGTGGCTTATCTTAATTATTCATTGTGTGGAGCAAGATCTGGAGGAGCATGTCAAGCATGTGAATATCATATTCAAGGTGTTGTAGAAGAATAGCTTGTAGGTGAAGAAGGGGAAGTGTTACTTCACCTAGGCAGATATTTTCTTCTTCGGACATCTTGAAAATGCTCGTGCAATTCTGAATGGTGTCTCACTACCAAAGTGACCGGGTTGAGAAATTTTTTTTTTCTGTGTCCTGCCAATTGCTCTAAGTGGTTTATTGCGTGGTGTTCTGGCAGCCAATTCCCTTGACACATTTGGTGGAGGATATCTCTTGGAGTAGGGACATTCATAAAATCCTTTACTGAACTGAAACCAGTGGTGATTAGGGAATGCTTGTTGCACCTCCTGGACTATAATAAGCCTAAAGTCCATAAGGATACCTCAGACTCTGCTAGAAGAGAGATCTAGAGAAAGAGGGCTATCCTGTCACATATGCAAGCCTGGCAGCTAAATGACAAATAGAGACGCGGCATGGTTTGTGAGAAACAGATGGCAACAATTGTGCAATGTTGGCAATTTATGCAATGGTGATTTTAGAGTGGGAAAAGTGGTTGTGGATCTTGTTGCTATGTTGCAATTTAGCTCGAGGAAGTTGTACGCAGGAGGAAGTTAAGGAGAGAAACTTAGATCTAGTTTTTTTGGTGTACCAAGAAGATAACAGACAACATTTAATGTTAGACTCGTCCCACCTGGTTTCCAGTTAGGTGGTACTTGTAGGGAGCTAGCTTTTGGACAGGCATGAGAAGGGGCGGATCCTCATAGGCCGAGGGGGAGTGGAAATGCACACTCCGAGTTTCCAGTTTTGTGCTATATATAGCTTTCAACAAACAACAAGAAAACTTTTATCCCAATTTTTTTATCCCAAATTGTTGGGTCCACTGATTGAATCCTTTTCTTCCATTTAGCTATGCTAAGGGCAATTTGGGGCAATATCCTTTGTAACTAACAACAACCACACCCTTCTTTAAAATTTCAATAGGTCTATCTCTTGTCTTAGCGGCTCCTTTAACTACTATCTTTGGCTTCTCCTTACAAGAGCATCTATTGGCCTAAGCCTCATATGTCCAAACCACCTAAGGGGCTGTTTGATTGCATGTAAATATATATATATATTTTTTTGCAACATTTACTGTTGTAAATGGTGTTGCAACCATTTTGACAACAACAAATGCTGGAGGAAATGGATGTTTGTTGCAGCTTTTGCTGCAGTAAATAGCACCAATTACAGAGAAAGAAACATTGGAACGGGTGTAAATGTCGCAACAAATATTACAATAATTGTATTTATAGACAACCAAACATCCCCAAAGATAATTTTCTTTTATATTGTCCTCACTTAGTGCCAACTCTTAACTTCTTACGAATATACTCATTTCTTAACTTCTTACGAATATACTCATTTTTTAATCATACCTTTCAATGTATTGCTACTCATCTATCTTAGCATTCTCATTTTTACTACACTAATCTTTTGGACACGTTTCTTACTTGTTCAATACTTTCATCCATAAAGCTTGGTTAGTCCAGTGTCGTCACGACACATGGCACGTGGCGAGACACAATATAGCCTTAATGCCAAAGGCGCATGATGTGGCGTAGGCCTCATTGAAGCTAGGCACAAGTTTTACCTTTTTTTATAATAATCTAGAAAGTACTTTAAATTTTGTATATATATCACATAGTCGTAAATACTCTAAATGATGTAATGTATAGACTATATAGCATATATAAACGGCAATTACTACTTAAAAGAAATCAAGATATTTAAACCATGAAAGAAACCACAATTCAAACCACGAGTTGTAGTACATTATCTAAACGACAAAATGACATAAAACTCTAAAATATCAGAAAGTTATATTAATGTCATATGACTCGTCACAAAGTTTGTCAAACCATCAAAATATCATTCACTAACTACTACAATAGTAATTAGTAATTAGTCTATTACTCATCATCAACGTCAAACGGAACTCTTCATTATCATCACCATCAGAAAAAAGAAGAGAGGAAGTAAGATGGTTGTGATCGTTTAAAGAAAACGAAAAGAAAATGAGATGACTTATATCTGACTATTAGGGTTATATTGGAGGAGTTGCTTGACCAAATCAGCTACCAAGACAATTGGAGGAAGTAATCCTCTGATTCATGGGATTTGAATAAATCAGTTTAGTTGTAGTTTGAATTTAAATTTAAATAAGTTAGTTTGTTATGGCAGTCTGTTTTGTTCCTAGAAAATAGGATCTGAGATTTAATTCTATTCTATTTAACTCTAAAGTCATGTATCTTTGAAACGATGAGGAATAATGCAGTAAACTATTATTCTTTCTCCTGGTATTTGGTGACATGGTATCAGAGCTATACATCGTATCCGGTAGAAAGAGATGGCCAATCGTGCCAATTCTGGAGCAAGCAGAGGCTACATGAGTGAAGAGTCTACTGACACTTCCTGGTCATCTTCTACAATTGCTCCTACTGCATTTTTTTTCATCATTCTACATCCCTTCAAATCACACCCTATAAGTTAAATGGAAATAATTTCCTCAAATGGTCCGAAGTCGTTCAAATGATGATTGGAAGCAAAGGAAAGATCATATTCTTAACGGGTTCAGCAAAACAACCAGCCAACGAATATCCAAGTTCTCAATTATGGGATGCTCAAAACTCAATGTTGATGGCATGACTTGTCAACTCCATGGAAGATCATATTGGAGAATCATACTTATACTACCACAACAAAAGAGCTATGGGATATTGTTCCTGTTGCATATTCTGACATTGAAGATTCGGCTCAAGGATTTGAACTCAGGAACTTGGCAGGAAACTCGAAACAAGGTGAGTTAATGTTAAATAACGAAAAAATTCATATAGGGGAACAAATTAATCAAATTTACAGCAAAGAGGATTTTTTTTGAAAATTTACGTATAAAGGGATAAGACGCCATTGGAGATGGCACATTCCAGAAAATGCCATCAGCAATGACATCCCTACCCGAGAAACCCCAAAAGACGCCATCATTGTTGGTGCTCTAGTGAGACGCCGTTGCAGTTGACGCCCCATTAGAAATGTAGGATGTGGGGGCGCCAACACCAATGGCACCCCCATTGTGGGGTGTGAGGGGGTGGGGGGAGTGCAGAGGTGAAGCTTAGCAACAACTAGATAAGGACTAGATGCAGCAACTGAAAAAAGATGACAAGCAAGTGTGAATGAAGCACTATGGAGGTGAGAGGGAGGACAGCCAACATCAGCAAGAGCTGGCGAGAAGGTCATGAAGGGAAGTTGCCATGGCACTCCCTCGACGCAAAGGTACTATACTGACTGAGTTTAAATCAACGCCTACTATTTTCAGGAATTAGTCACTTCAACAATCTTTGATGATTATACGGGTATCCAAAGTACGAACGAGATGGGTGCTTGTTGTCCCAACCATTCTTGCTAGTCCCAATACCGATAAGGAAAAGGGTATTTTATAACAGATGATGAGGGGTCAACTAAAGCTTCTCATGGGGGAGTTCATAAGTCCTTGTTGTCATCAGAGGAGAGTTTTGAGGAGGGAGGGTGGAAGGTGGTCAAACCAAAGAACTCCAAGAAGAAGACTTTGGTGAGAGGAGTGTGGACGACCAGGTCAATGTCAAGAGAGTATGGTGGAGAGACGAGGTGCTTTAACTGTCAAAAGAGAGGTCATAGCTGTCAGTTGGAGCTAGTTTTTTTTTTTTTACTTTTGCAGACAACCTGGACACATTATGAAGGAATGCCCGAGATACATGAAGAAGTGCAAGGAAGGGGAGGAGAATAAAGATACATATGGCAAGAAAATAGAGAGGGCACCAGTGGAGGTAGCGCCCCAACCCCTCTCTCCTATGGGCGCCAACTCTAATGACGCTTTGCTTCCTCTCCGACTGAAGGGCGCCAGTCGAGTTGGCGCCCCACCCTATCTCTTAGGGGGCACCAATTCCGGTGACGCCTCATCCCCCTCTATAGGTAAATTTCCTAAATTTGTCTAAACAAATTTCTTTCCCATATATGATTTTTTTGGTTAAATAAGATAACCAGGTTATGAAGGAAATTGATCTATTCAACCAAGTTGAATGGCAATGTCTAGAGGATGGAAATCAGTATCGAAAGCTGCGTGACAAGGAGCGAATTTATGATTTTTTTTTTTGGATGACTTGAACAATAAGCTTGATGTGTGTGGTCGACTTCTTGGAATCAAACCGCTACCAACTATCTCCAAAATTTTTGATGTAGTTCTACGTGAGAAAAGTCGAAGACGTCTTATGTTGGGCGAAAATCACATTTCTTCTCCTACGGAAAGCTCTGCACTTGCAGTTTATGGAACAAAAAACAAAAAAGGAGAATCAATCCAACAAAAGGGGCAACTATGGTGTGATAATTGTTGCAAAACTAGTCACACTAGGGAGACATGTTGGAAACTGAATGGAAAAATCAGACAAATACAAAAGAAGAGAAGGGCATCGGGACAATAACAAATATCAAGCTACATCCGAGATTTCTTATTCCGATTCACAGAAAGATGACAATAAGTTGAATCTTACAAAGGGCCAGATTGGGTAGCTTTACAAGATGCTTGGTAATCAACCGAATTCCTCTCAGAATACGAGTTCCTCATTAATTGCACCAAAAGGTAATTTTCTTTTTGCACTACATGGAAAAACATAAAACGATGAATCATGGAAATTTGATTTTGGAGCAAGTGATCACATGACTAGTTGTTAGACAGTTTTTTCTAGTTATAATCCTAGTCATAGTAATGTTAAAGTAAAAATAGCTGATAGAACTTTGTCTACGGTGGCATGAATTGGTAGTGTAAAAATCAGCTCATTTTTAACTTTAAATTCAGTTTTACATGTCCCAAAATTGTCGTGTAATTTAATATCCATCAATAAACTTGTTAAAGATCTCGATTGTGTGGTGACTTTTTCAAAATCTGGTTGTGAATATTAGGACTTGACATCGGAGAGAGATTGGCCATGCTAGTGAACGTAGAGGACTTTACCTTCTCAATAAGAATAAATTTGAGACTGAATAAGCTCTTACCGTGTCTAACAACAACTGTCTAGGAAAGAAATGTCATACTTTGGCATCATATATGAGGCATCCATCGTTTCCTTATTTACGTCATTTCTTTCCTTTGTTAATTCAAAACAATGATGTGTTTCAATGTGAAATTTGTGAGTTGTCTAGACATACTCGTGCTACTTATCCTTCTAATAAATATAAGTCTTCTTTACATTTTTTTTTATTCACACTGATATTTGAGGGCCTTCTCGAATTCCAAACATTTCTGACAATTCTAACAAAAGGTGGTTCATTACTTTGTATATGGTCATACAAGACTTTGTTGGGTATATCTTTTAAAGGACAAACTAATGTAGCTAATACTTTCAAAGAATTATATCCTATGATCAATGCTCATTACACACCACTAATATTCAAATTCTTCATACAGATAATGGAAAATAATATTTTGCCTCTATTTTAGGAAATTTTCTCAAAGAAAAAGGGATTGTTCATCAAAGTTCATGTGTCAAAACACCTCAACAAAATGGGATTGCTGAATGGAAAAATCGACATCTCTTAGAAGTTGCTAGATCCTTGATGTTCACTACTAATGTGCCAAATAGGTTTTGGGTTGATTCAATTCTAACGACGTTATTTAATCAATAGGTTGCCATCTAAGGTCTTAGATTTTGAAATACCTCTTGATTTTTTGATAAAATTTTGTCCTCAAATTCATTCATCATCTTTATATCTCAAGGGTTTTGGATGTTTGTCTTTTGTCCACAGTTTTGATATTGATCGGAATAAGTTTGATCCTATGTCTCATAAATACATATTTCTAGGATATTCTGCAACTCAAAGGGGGTATAAGTGCTATTCTCCAATTATTTGAAAATATTTTGTATCTAAAGATGTTACTTTCTTTGAAGATAAATCTTTTTTTCCCAATAATTTACTTCAAGGGGAGAGTTTTAATCAGGTGGAAAATGAAGTCAATTTTTGTGAGCCTTATATACAAAATACACTTTAGTATCTGGCCATTCCCAAATCTACAACCTCTGCAACATTACCAAAACGATTAACTGAAATTGAAGAATCACCTATTTATCCTGAGTCATCCAAGCATACTTCATCCAGTTCAGCTGAAACCATTGGCAGAGCCAGTATAGGGCAAATAGGATCATATGACCCCACTCAAAAAAAAATTATAATATATATAATATTTTTTTGAGTGGGGTCGCATGATCCTACTTGCCCTATTCTTTTTCTGCGAGTGGTTTCAGCTGAACTACTAGCGGAGCCAAAATAGGACAAGTAGGGTCATGTGATCCCACTATATAGTAGGGTCATGTGATCCCACTATATATATATATATATATATATATATATATATGACACAACCAAAAGAGAGACTCTTTTTTCGTGCCGCTCTTCTCTATAAGTCTCTCTCGGCCATGCGTCTCTCTCCCTCCCGCCGCGCTACACCTCTCTATTGTCACGCCTCTCTCTCTCCCTCATTCATCATATAACACATATTTCATTTCTGTCCTAATTTTTTAAATGATTCCTAAATGATTCATCTCCTAATTGATTCATGTTCTAATTGATTTTTTGTTTGCTAGTATAACATTCTTCAATTAAGAAAATATGAAGTCAAAGTAAATTAGTGGTTGGAAATGAAATATTTTTAATTTTGTTTTTCCTTGAGGGAGAAAACAATATTTAATCATCATAAGACCCTAGGATGGCAAGGTTCATGATTAAAATTGTAGGATTCAAGTATGGGTTTTAAGTATATTGAATCTCCTCGATCAAATGGTCAAAATTGATCAAAAAAATGTCTTGTACGACCTGACTGGAATGACAATGAAGTTTAAGGTTCTGATTATATTGGGTTAGAAATGTGCACTTTTTGTCAATGGTATTTTGAACTCAATTGAAAAATGAGCGCTACATTAGGAAAACTAGAATAGACGATCAAGGTTAAGTATAGAAAATAGGATTTTGTGACTGATTTATGCAATTTTTTTTTTGCATTTTTATAATTTTTTTTGGATTAAAAATTTATCAGTCGATCTTGACTCCACTTCACCCAAATCTTGGCTACGCCACTGGCTGAAACAACACCTAATTCGTCCAGTTCAGTCGAAATAGAACAAGAGACTCCTTATCTAACCAAAACATGGGAGATGAAAACACACAATTTGAGCCGCGTGTTTATTCTTGGAGGAAAACTTATGTGGAGGCAGTGAAATCTTGCAGTCCTTGTTGCCAAAACTTCAAACCAGTCTCAGGTAATGAACCTTCGAAACAAAGTTGTAATTCTACTGATGGATTTGATCTTGATGCACCTATAGCAGTGAGGAAAGGAACTCGTGCTTGCACCCAACATCTACTATGCAATTATGTCTCCTATAGCCATCTTTCGAGTTCATGCAGGAATTTGATCAAGAATCTGGAAGAAGAAAGAATACCGAGATATGTTGAAGAAGCTTGGATTCATCCAAGATGGAGGAAAGCTATTCATGATGAAATGGTTGCTTTGGAAAAGAATCTGACTTGGCACATTTTAAGAACGACTAGTAAAAGTCCAGTGTGGTGTAAATGACTGTTTATAGTAAAGTATCGATCGACTGCAAAGGGATATACACAAACGTATGACATTGACTGTAATGCCCCGCTCCGCACGGTGCATTATGCTGAGTCGGATTGAAACTAGATATTTGGGTTGGTTGCATAAGTTGGAACGGGAACGAGGCATTGAGTTGCTTGCATTACGATAAGACGGATTCGGGAACAAGTATTGATTCGGGTTTGGTTTCATTTGTAGGCTTTAACGCGGGACTTTCGGAAGTTGATTTATCGCCTCGATGCGGACAAATGCACAGAGTCAAGTATCATACAACAAAATCAGTGGGCTAGTTCAGAACGGTGCAGAGGTAGTGAGACTTAAGCGATGATGCAGTCTTCCTTGAATTCGCTCGAGTCGGATGATTAAGAAGCACGACCTGCTCACATGGTTATACCAGTTAAGTAAATCGTGCTTTGCATCAGACCACGAAATTTGGGGATAGACCGTATCGACTCAGGTGAAGCGATAGCCGGCATCGGCTCAGCAAGAAGCGATAAACAGATGTGTATAAGGTGGGCGGACCCTGAGCCTTCTCCTCTACTCCTATGTTTAATAAAATATACCAATTGCATGCTAGCGATATCATAGATTCAACGAACGTGGCTCGGAGAAACATAAGTCGAAACACAGTTGAACACTAAGATAGAACATTGAAACAAAGTATATCGAGACGTGCATTAAGCGCACGAGTATCGAACGAAAATACTTCGTAAGCGAAGCAATGCAATTGTGGCACAACGACATGGAACTGCTAGTAGGCAAGAGATGGAAACGTGCATCCGTGCACAAGAATATCATAAGAACGCGTCGTCAAACGAAGCTTGCAGTTGTGGTTCGAAACAGTGTAACTATGTCGAATAAGAATGGTGCCACGCATATCGATCAGGGATAGGGCACCATGGAACACTTTGTCGAGAAACGGCATAGTGACTCAGTAATGCGAAGCCTGAGGGTCGGGAAGTGTAATACGAGAATTGTAATACGAGAAGTGAAATACGATATCAGAAAGGGCATGAGATACGGAATATTTGGTGACTACGGGTCGCCATAGAACAGTGATTTGGAGGACGAAAAAAATAAGGTGCGGGGATTTGGTGGGGCGAGTTGGACTTGTTCCTCGACCGTACTTACAAAATATAATACTGAGGTAATACTTATAGTTGGAAACGTGGCATAAGTTTATAAACGATACTGCTTAATTATGCTCCAGCAAGTTTATAAACGATACTGCCTAATGAGCGTCTATCTTTGCCTCGGGCAAGTGCAGTATAAATTAGCTATGGTAGAAGCTACGAATAAAGCGAGGCGATTCAATGTGTTTCAAGCGTTACGGACACGATAAGAATATAACATGCTTAGCGGTCGAGTCTATGCGATTCAAATATAACATGCTTAGTTACCAAACGAGATTCGAGAATAATATGCTTGTCCGCTTAAGGAATTCAAATGCGAATATGCTTTCATATCTGAAATGTTTATATGCGAAACCTGCTTTACTGCTTTCGATGCATGCCTCAATGAACTGAAATTTATCTAAGTTCTAAATAGAAAGATCACTATAATCTATATGCTTGTTTTGATCACTTAGTGTCGGTTTAGGCGAGTGGGTTATCCTACTCACCAGTACAAGTTGCGTAGTGACCCACGTTTGTAGGCACCCTCTTTCAGGTACTCAGGTGTTGAGGCCTTAGATTGGATATACAAAGACATAATGTATGGAACGGTGGAAATCATTTGTAAACAAGAGAGATCAACGAAGTGTTGTAGCCAACTTGGCATATTCAATCGGGCTATTTAAGCCTTTGTAACCGCTGCTATTATCAATAAAAGAGCTTCGCTTTGCATACTCTGAATGTTTCATATGACTATAAATTTTCCGATGCGACTCGATATTTTCTATGAAAACCATATGTTTTATCTTCTTGCCTTGTGCGTTGTGCAACCTAGGCACGCACGGCATCACGTCCGTGGGGCGTTTATTGACTTTACGGAGTCGGGACGTGACAAAGTGGTATCAGAGCGCCCGATTAACTTCCTTGGACAATCATTCATTTCATTACAAATTCAAAGTTGCTTTCGCGTATCGAACGACTCTTGACTCTACTCGACGCTACACTGAATTTTTCTTACAATAAGTCTATATAAACTTGAACTGTTGTGTGTTTACTGCTTATAGTTTCTATCAATCGTAATACCGAGTAACACCGCGCGGCTTTGTTGCATAGCGTGCGGCAAGTCGATTCGAGCGATGTTTGTTGCATTAGTGCAGCAAGTCGATCTCTCGAACGATAGTATATACGTGGTTACATCGGAACGATAACAATGGGGTTGAACGGATTCGAGTAACAACTGAGAAATATCGGAAAGAAAATGTTGCACGAGATGCAACAGACGAGATCAACAAAAATAGCAAGTGATGGTGTATGTTGGTTGGATTTTGTGTCAGACTTTGAGTAAGCGAACGTCAGGTTCGTAGTCGGTAGAATCACCATGGGATGGAAAATTTGGAATAGAAGTTGGATCGAAGCAGAGGAAGTGCGATACGAAGAGTAGCTCGATTTCTGAGTGGTATATGCCATACCACAAAGTGATCGTGCGTCGGAACGTTTGCATGGACAGCGATAGACTTGCCCGCAACGAATAGGATAGTATCGAGGCTCGTTTGGGAATTTACAAGGCAGTATGTGACTCAAGTATTCTTCGATGCATTATGTTCGAACGACCCAGAAGAGACTCTCGAATCGAACAAATGTTATGTCGAACGAGAATTCGGAAAGTGCTAGTCTGACAGTTGGCTGAGAATGGTGAAGAAAATCGATAACGGCTAGGAGCGTGCACAAGTGCGCGAGGGATCGATGCAAATGCAGGAGTAACAAGCGTAGTCCGTGGATTTGTAAACGCAAGGAGTTGTTGGCTGAGCAAAGAGACTCGTTTGAGAATAAAGGATTAGAAATAGCTCATGTCACATAAAATATCGAGGACTTGATCGTTGTTGCGTGTGACTTTGATCGGTAACTAGGTTAAGCGATCGAGAGATAGACGGAGGTGGATAATGGCGAGATGGTGCAACAGGCGTAGGCAAGTTTCCTACGAAACACAGACGGACGCGACGCAACTTGGTGTAACATAGATTCTAAGTTGACCCTTACGGTATCGAAACAGACGTGGCGTATTGGAATGGATGGCGTATTGGAATGGATATAATTGGAATGAACTTACCGAAGTAATTTGTGCGCAAGTCGTCGGGACTATGCGGCACGAACGAAACACATGGAAATTAACATAGCGATGGGAATAATCGAAACGGGAGTAAGGATCATAAGGGATGGAATTTTGAGGAAACTCGACGGGACTTGACATCGGGATGAATTACGATATCACACGAGCGGAAATAGATTGCGCAGGAAACTTAAGCGGGATAAATGATACAAAACGAAGTAAGGCTTTGGTTCAGAAAGTTTGCGAGTAGTGATACGAGGAGTCGTATCGATCGATCGAGAATTTACTTGATGGAGTCAGGACAGAACATAAGGCAGAATGATAGAGTTAGCGAGATGAGCTATCGGGATTGGTGATTCAATTGAGGATGTTTTCACCGAGTATAGAGTATCTCGGATATCGATCAAAGGGTAGATAGACTCAAACCCTAAGACGGCTAGATGTTTCCTTGGTTGGCGGATATGTTGGCAGGTAGTGCATGCGTTTCGTACTCTCAGACTTGGGTAGAATCCTATAGAACTTATCGGAATCGGTTTGGCTTCAGAATAAGATATAACATAGTTCTTAGTAACTGTCCATCTTTGATGATCCACCATTATCGAGCGTAGCTTTGGGACAGATGACCCTAGAGACGTAACCGCCGAATCGAAGTAATCGTTGGAGACCCATAGAACGACCCGAAATATGACGCATAAGAGATTGCGTCGAGGATAAATATTGAATGGTTCATGTTGAAGATAAGTCTAGGCGATCGAATATTAATTTCAGAATTCGATGGAATAGCCTTCGGCTGGAAAATAACATAGTGGAATTTTCATGGTTGGTGATTTTTATACACAATAGAGTATGTAACATTAGAGACGTTGAATGAAACGTTGGTTTCAGATAGAGTGATGCCTTTGATGCATCGTCGATATTATAGCGAGAACCGAAGGATAGTTAGCGTTGGTTATCGATTCGATCAACGCTAACCATATATGTCGAGTGCGATAGCATACTTGGAAAATTTTGAGGAACGCGATAGACGGTAAGTTTATTGAGTAATGGAATCATATTACGAATTTCGGGAACATGGGAATAGTCGGTTTAACTTGGTCCCTTTCATCGGGAAGATTTAGAACGTTGCCTGGGTAAGTCGCCTAGCGGGGGTGAACCTAGACATTGATGCATCGGCAGATCGAAAATGATGACCGTGAGAAATAGGTGGTCCGAACGATAGCATGATTTGAGGCAGAGAATCCTTGCATATGTTGGATTTAGTCCGTATCAAGCAAGACTTCTGAAATAGTTGGATAAGAGGTGGCTAACATTTGGACGGAAAATGCGTTGCGGAAAACTCGTTGTGGAAAACTCGTTGCGATCGGATGTGCAAAGGGTTTGATGCAACACATACTTGGAATATTGATGCGAAAGATTTGAGGAACAAGAAGGTATTGCAGAGGCTCGTTGTGTTCGGATTACGTAACGACTCGATACAATGTGCAAGTCGAAACTGACAATTTGAAACATATCAAGACGGAAGGTGATTATAAATCAAGTTGTGCACAGAGATTTGTGGCGAGAAAATCAGGTGTTCAGAAATAGTGCGCATGCGAATGAGTAACGGAAATAGACGCTAAGGCTAGTTCAGTCGGGAGTTTGAAACAGTTGATGTTTGGAAACGAAGTCGCACCCAAAACTTGTCTGACTTCGCTATTACTAAGCTTGGCTGAATGCATATATTTCAGGGACGCCTAAAATATGTGTACGAATCCAAACTAAAGGATATACTGAACTTGAATGGAGCTGTATGGAAGTGATGTGAAGTTAAGAAAATTTGTACGAGTGTTGCACACGAAACACAAACAGTAAATTTGAGGCAGTGTTTGAAACGAAGATTAATTATTATCTAAAAGTAATGTGTGTAGGCTTTGGTTCGAGGACGAACCTTGTTTTGATTGGTATATTATGTAATGTCCCGCTCCGCACGGTACATTATGCTGAGTCGGATTGAAACATGACATTTGGGTTGGTTGCATAACATAAGTTGGAACGAGAACGAGGTATTGAGTTGCTTGCATTACAATAAGATGGATTCAGGAACAAGTATTGATTCGGGTTTGGCTTCATTTATATGCTTTTACGTGGGACTTTCTGAGGTCGATTTATCGCCTCGAAGCATCACGGAGTCAATTATCGTGCAACAAAATCAGTAGGCTAGTTCAGAACGGTGCAGAGATAGTGGGACTTAAGCGATGGTGCAGTCTTTCTTGAATCCTCTCGGGTCAGATGATTGAAAAGTACGGCATGCTCGCATGGTTATATCAGTTAAGTAAATCGTGCTTCGTATTAGACCACGAAATTTGGGGATAGACCGTATCGACTCAGGTGAAGCGATATGCGGCGTTGACTTAGCAAGGAGCGACATATGAGTATAAGGTGGACGGGCCCTGACCCTTTTCCTCTACACCTTCATGTTTAATAAAATATATCAGTTGCATGCTAGCGATATCGTAGATTCAGCGAGCGTGGCTCGGAGAAATATAAGTCGAAACATAGTTGAACACTAAGAACATTGAAACAAAGTATATTGAGACGTGCATTAAGCGCACGAGTATCGAACGAGAACACTTCGTAAGTGAAGCAATGCAGTTGTGTCACGACCCGCACCCTCAACAAAACTATTTAAACATATCACACAATATATATAATGGTACCTGTCATGCTGTTTCTACTCCAAATGGAGGAACAAAATGATATATGATAAATGCTAACCAATACTCAATCATAATATCAAACTAAGGAAGATAAAAGCACGATATGGAATAGAAGAGAAATAAGGAGTCACAGTACATCGCAAGTCCAAATCCACAAGTCTAGACACAACACAACCACCAAATTCTATATACATGTCAAAAAGTATAATAATGAGACTAATACAATGTCCAAAATAAATGTCTAAGCCTCCTCGGTCACTGACACTAAGTCCTCCTACTCTAGGGGATTATCCTCTAGTGGCTCGTCGTCCTACAGTCCGTAATAAGTGGGACACAGCTCCTCTAGCCAATCATCTGAAAAATATATACAATCAGAATTGGAGCGAAGTACAAAACTCTGAAAGCAGTTCCAAATACATGGTAGAGAATATATGACAATCAATAGAAAAGAATTCAAGATGTACTAGAAAGTGAAAATATAACTGAAGCATGCAAGTAAATACAATAGATAGTGAAAAGGTAAATACAAGAAATATGAAATGAACTGTAAGTAAGAGAAACTAGAATACAGTCTATACGATTTAGAGCACAAGTTCGATATGTGATCGACTTGGGTTGCACATGATTATTCTAAGGTAACTCGAAGTGTATAATCGACATACACATGATTACGCTAAGAGATTGATCACATAACCAACTTCTATTCTCCCGTCCCAACCAATACTCATGAATCCAATCACGACATGTTACGCACATGATTTAATATAAGCGCACTGCACATGGATAATGAGAGCACATGAAGCACATGAAGACCAATATCCGATGCACATGATAAAATACATGTGTAGGAGTACCCGTTGAACACGGTAAGGGATAACATCTCCTGACATGATCCATATTGTACCAGTCCGTGTAACAATGTGTCGGAGTCAAGTATACAGTTCTAGAACAAGTAATATATGCACTATCATGAAATAAAAACTAACAAAAAGATGTACTCGCCTGAGGTCCTGAGCAAATGGTATATCTCGGTGTCCGAGCTGGTGTCACACAACCCTACATAGGAATATCATGTCATTTGAGTGTAATGAGGTGATAAACATGCTAAAATATGCTTTCTAGGTCATTTCTAGGTTGTATTAGCCTATGCCTAATTTTTGAGGTTCATACCTACATGATACAAGTCATACTAGCCTATACTAGGTGATACTAGGACAACTAAGGTCATTACCTTAAGGTATTAGCTATAGTAGCTATTCACACTAAGGTATCTATATATAACTTATGAATGTATGTAGGGATACCTAATATCTAGTATCAATATCTAGTGCTAACCTTAACCCAATCCTAACTTGATACTTGGTATCGTAACATCACTTCTAGGATAAGACTCCACATTTTCCACTAGCACTACCCCAGCCCTTGGTATCAGTCTCTTGATACTTACACCATCACATTGTGCACCAACCTCTCACACCCTCCTCTACCTACTGCAGTTGCTAATGTGCATGTGCATGCATACTCATACAGGTACAGCAGTACCTGCTGTTGCTGTGTCCCTGTTTTATTACACTTGCTGCCTGCTGTTGCTAATGAAACTAACTCCAGGTTGCCACAGACCTGGTAGTCATCCCCATAATGCACTGTAATGTTAATACCTCTCCTACTCTAGGTGCACCCTTGCTCCAACTGTCCTCAATACTGCACTTAGAAACTTACCCCCACTGAATTAGCATCACTCCACACAGTTGCAACATTGTTACCTCACTCTTCTTGCCAGGACTGAACACTCTACTCCATTGCACTGACCTGAGACAAAACCCCCACCTTGCTGCTGCTCAGTGTGCTGCTGCACCCAAGCACAACACATTGTGCTACTGCAGGCTTCTTACTTTCCAATTGCTGCTGCTATTACCTTACTGTTGCAAGGACTGAAACCTCCATCCACTGACACCTACAGCGAGTACCCCTATCCACTGACCCAGGGAACACTCCTAACTCACAAAAACACATCACAATAACATCCCCTTGTGTGCAAGTGCACACAGCTGCATTCCAATGCCACCAACACTTGTTTACTAACTGTGCAGTGACTGCACTTATGTGCCTCTGGAATTCTCTCAACTATTGCATAACATAATGCACTACATCACATCTACTGCTGCCTACCGATACTGCATGATATCAAGTTCCCCCTCAACCCAGTGCACCACACATACACATCAAGTTGCTCCCCTTTCCACAACTCGAGCACAACACAAACCCCCCCCCACACACTTGATCATCTCCTCTCAGTCACTTTCAATAGCACACAATGCACACAACTCATATAAATAAGACACACACACTCAACTATATATATATATATATATATATATATATATATATATATATATATACTGATATATATGTATAACAGATGTATAACACCTCCATGCTTATATAAAGACACTCATATATCTCTATATAACTATACACATGCCTACTAATGTCAATTAACCAAACACCTAAGGTGCAAGGCTAAGTTACTCATGATACATATTTAAACAAGTGTCAAAACTCACCAATTCTCCACACTAACCATTCCCACACATCAATTACACTTATAAATAATTAATACAAGTAGTTACAAGAAAATTAAAGAGTAACACAAATCACCCAAAATGAGCCTCGTATCGCAAAGTATCACACTGTATCGCGATACGGCCCACTCACATCCAATTGTGGACACGTAGCTAGTCCCACAACCCCGATCTAAGTATAATTAGACTAAGTCTCATGACACACACTTGATGTATCATTCTCGGAATTTTTCCTAATTGGGTACAAAAACTTATGTAAAAGTCACAATAGAGGTCAATTAGGCCTATAACTTCTTCCTATGGGTAGTCCTAAGCCATTGAAGGGTTTCTAATAGTCAAATGCATGAATTAGAGTCTAGAATGAAGGGAAATTTTAGATCTATACCTATTGGAAAATGGATTCCCAATGAAATGCTCAAATGGACACGATCCGGACATAAGCTCCTTGCAAATTCCTCCTTCTCTAAGTGCTCCTTGCAATCCAAGCTCCAATGCTCCTTGATTGGTGAAAATGAGAGGGAATGAGAGTGAATTGAGTTGAATTTGGTGGAGGGATGAGTCAGTTTGGGGAAGAACACAATTGGGGATCTAAATGAATGAAGAATGAAGAATGGAGAGGAGAGAGAATGTTTTCCCCTCCTATAGGTGGTCGGCCCCTTGCCTCTCTCCTAAGCAACTATATAAAGTCCAAAATGTCCCCATTAGTTGTCATGCAGGTAATTAATTATGAGGGTTATATTAGGAAGCATCTAATCCTAATGAAAGTTTAATTAAATAGCCTAATTAATGAAGATGGTTGAGTCTATGGGTCTAGTCCAAAATGTTGGGTTCAATGTGTCATGATAAGTCTAATTATGTCCACTAGGGTCAAGTCCAATAAATAGGCTAGTCCACTAACCATTTAAATAAATAATACAATATCTAATATATAATACTAACACAATATATAAATAATATGAATAGACAAAAATATTTCTATCCAGAAATTGGTAGTGACAAGTTGTGGCGCAACGCCATGGAACTGCCACTAGACGAGAGATGAAAACGTGCATCCGTGCACAAAAATATCATAAGAACGCGTCGTCAAGCGAAGCGTGTAGTTGTGGCTCAAAATCATGCAACTGTGTTGAATGAGAATGGTGCCAAGAAACTATCGATCAGGGATAGGGCACCATGAAACACTTTGTCGAGAAGAGGCATAGTGACTCAGAAACTCGAGGCCTGCGGGTCGAGAAGTATAATACGAGAAGTGAAATACGATATCAGAAAGGGCATGAGCCACAGAATATTTGGTGACTACGGGTCGCCACGAAACAGTTATTTGGAGGACGGAAGAAATAAGGTGCAAAGTTTTGGTGGGGCGAGTTGGATTTGTTCCTCTACCGTACTTACAAAATGTAATACTGAGATAATACTTACATTTGGAAATGTGGCATAAGTTCATAAACGATACTGCTTAATTCTGCTCCGTGTCATGCATTTGCGTCAGATAATAATTCATGCATTTGCATGGTCATGGACAACTTGTGCATAAAAAAAATCCGTTTTCCTGGATCGACATTTCGGTTGCACCGAACCCGAGTCTACCTAGAGGAAAAAATAAGATAAGACATGCGATGACACGCGACATTGCGGACCTCCAGAGGGCTCCATAATGTTTCAGTTTATGTTCCTACCTATTATCTGGATATACCAAGAGAGATGTACGGTCTAATGAGGCTACTACGAAATATTTACTCATGGGTGGGGCAAGCTCTTCTATTCTGGTTCATGGTTTCTCTTGGCTATATGGTTCATCTGGGGGGAGATCGAGCTTCAAGAAATAGTGAATGGTCTTATCAATACACAAATGTATAACTCCCCAGGAATTTCAATTGCGCTCATATCCATCACTGTAGGAATTGGGTTCAAGCTTTCCCCAGCCCCTTTTCATCAATGGACTCCTGACGCATACGAAGGAGTGTGGTTCGCTCGACAAATTCCTCGCAACTCGACTAGGAGGACTACCGCAATGACCCATAATAGTCCTTCATGGTGACAACAATATCACCAATGACCTTCATATAGATAAAGAGTATGCACTCTACCATATACAAGGGTGGACGTGCTAATGAGCGTCTATCTTTGACTCAGGCAAGTGCAGTATAAATCAGCTATGGTAAGAGCTGAAAAAGCGAGGCGATTCAATGTGTTTCAAGCGTTACGGACGTGATACGAATATAACATGCTTAGCGGTCGAGACGATGTGATTCAAATATAACATGCTTAGTTACCAAACGAGATTCGAGAATATGCTTGTCCGCTTAAGGGATTCAAATGCGAATATGCTTTCATATCTGAAATGTTTTACATGCGAAACCTGCTTTACTGCTTTCAATGCATGTCTCAATGAACTGAAATTTATCCAAGTTCTAAATAAAAAGATCAATATAATCTTTATGCTTGTCATGATCACTTAGTATCGGTTTAGGCGAGTGGGTTATCCTGCTCAACAGTACAAGTTGCGTACTGACCCACGTTTGTGGGCACCCTCTTTCAGGTACTCAGATGCTGAGGCCTTAAGCTTGGATATACGAAGACATGATGTATGGAATGGTGAAAATTATTTGTAAGCAAGAGAGATCAACGAAGTGTTGTAGCCAGCTTGGCATATTCAACGGGGCTATTCAAGCCTTTGTAACCGCTGCTATTATCAATAAAAGAGTTTCGCTTTGCATACTCTGAATGTTTCATATGACTTTATAAATCTTTCGCTGCGACTCTGTGTTTTCTATGAAAACCATATGTTTTATCTTCTTGCCTTTGTGTTGCGCAACCTAGGCACGCACAACATCACGTCCGGGGGACGATTATCGACTTTACGGAGTCGGAACGTGACATTGACTACCAGAAAATATTTGCTCCAGTAGCCAAATTGAACACGGTCAGAGTTCTACTATCCTTAGCTGCAAATAACGATTAGGTGTTACAACAGCTAGATGTGAAGAACGTCTTGTTAGCCGTGTCAACCACTTTATGCATACTCCACATAAAGAACACTTGGAGTCAGTATATTATATTTTGAGATATCCCAAAGGGACACTTGGTAGATGACTCTTCTTTAGAAAAATGGAACATAAAGGTTGAAGCATTCGCTGATGCAGATTGGGCTGGATCATTGAGTGATAGAAGGTCTACTTATGTATATTGTGCATTCTTTTGGTGTAATTTGGTGACTTGGAGAAGTAAGAAACAACAGGTGGTGGCTAGAAGTAGTGCAGAGGCAGAATTCAGAGCAGTTACACAAGCACAAGGCATCTGTGAACTCCTTTGGCTGAAAATTATACTACGACAACAAAGCTGATATTAACATTTCACATAATCGAGTGCATCAAGATAGGACAAAAAAGGTTGAAGTGGATCGACACTTTATAAAGGAGAAGATTGAGCACGGAGTAATTTGACCTATATTCCAACCAATGAACAAGTAGCTGATTTACGTACTAAAAGTCTAGCAAGATCATCCTTTGAAAAACTTGTAGACAAGCCAAAAATATTCAACCTGTACACACCTTACTTGTGGGAAAGTGTTGGAGGAGTTGCTTGACCGAATTAGCTACCAAGACACTTGGAGGAAGTAACCCCTGATTCATGGGATTTGGATACATCCGTTTAATTGTAGTTTGAATTTTTAATTTTAAATAAGTTGTTAGTTTGTTATGGGAGTCTATTTTGTTCTTAGAAAATATGATTCGAGATTTGATTCTATTCTATTTAAGTTAAATCATGTATATTTGAAACGATGAGGAATAATGCAGTAAATTATTATTGTTTCTCCTGATATTCGGTGACAAGTTGTTTATGGGCCTGGATGGTCGAGCTAGTTTAAGTAAAAAAAATAAAATTGCGTCATTTCTTGTGCCAAAGCCATGCGCATGATGCTCTAAGGTGTGCGCCTATGCTCAGCCGAGCGCTATGAGTGGTGGCGAAGCGTTGCGCTATGCAACGCCTCGTGCCAGTGGTGTGTGCCCCGATGCGCCGTTGACAACACTGGGTTGGTTTTATAGCCGTCTTATAGAATTTTTCTTTCAACTTCAAAGGTATCTTCCGATCACAAAGTATTCCAGAAGTAATCCTCTACCATCATGTTTTAATCCTATGTATTACACCCATCTCAATCTCTCCGTCGCAAATCATGATGAATGATTCATCATAAATACCGGAAGCTATGATTTATAGGTATCTCTTGTTCATCTATATGTTCTCCCCCTAATTTCTTTTTGCCTTTTGGTTAAAGTTACATTTCATATACACTATGCTTCTCCTATTAATTTTAAAATTCTTAGATTCTGAAGCCTCTCTACGTTTCTATTTAAAACATTTAACCCTACTCTACTTTTATCGACCGACACAATATCATCAGCAAATATTATACACCATGGAACATTCTCCTGAATATGTCTGGAACTTGCATATGTAACTAGCGCAAAAAGTATGGACTTAATGTTGATATTTAATGTAAGACAACGGTAATCGAAAATGGTTTACTATCTCCTTCAACGGTTCGCATGGTCATTTTATATATATATATATATATATATATATATATATATATATATATTTCAACGTGGCTACTCTTGTTGTCCTAGGAAGTCTATCATATAGCAGGAACTTGTTCCTGCCATATAGCTTTGTTTGCCCTATTATTTACTTAGATTTCTATAAAAACCAACAACTTAATTGTGGTCCAATTCCTAAAAAATGGGTTTGTAACTTGGAGATATTGAGTTCAATTTTTTTCTAGATACATTGTCTTTTTCTTTTTCTTTTTCTTTCTAAATTCTATATCATTTCCTCTTAAATTCTAAGTTGAGGTATTTTTGCCCCTCTCAAAAGATTTTCTGCGTCCGCCATTGTGCTTCATGATACATATAGAAGGGACAGGGAACAATATGAAAAGGGCCTCGTTGTGTAAACCATATTATATGCTAGGTGCTTGAGTGTATTTTGCACTCCATTTTTCTTGTTAAATTTGAAATCATCTTTAAACAAGGGCCAAATGTTATCTCTATAGATCAATAATCTTCACAAATGGAACCCTGGAGGCCAGGCTTGCTGCTGCAAGCAAAGAAAGAGAACAAACGAAAAGTAGGAGCAGTATAGTGACCACACAAATCTTGCAAATTGGAACATTCCATCCTGCCGAATCTGAACATCAGGTACTTGTGTTTTACACGTGCGTTCAATTACCGCCTATAGTATCATATAATCTCTGTAATTATATGCTTAAAAGTTTGTGTTCATTTAGCAATGTTTCTTATAAATTTCTTGAGATTGATGTCAAAAGATATGCCGTCAAATTTTTAATGTCCTCATGTTTTCGTAAGATAGAACAGTGAGATTATCTCCATATAGATAAGTGCTCATGTATCACCTATTGTAGTTTCATGTTAGTAAGATTATAAATGATCGAATATGAACCTGGGCAACACTGCAACATCAACGTGAACAGATTCATACCTTGTGACTCGCATCTGAACTTATCTTTGTTTAGACAAGATACAGATTGACCAAAAGCCCGTTGCTCGAGAAAATATATTTTCTCGAGCAACGGGCTTTTGCTGGTAAAAAGGAATCAAAAGATTATAGTGGAATTTTTTAGAACGTATCAATAAGATAGACCCATGCTGCTAGTTGTTTCATGCCATAAATAAACACCTGACACTCAAAAAATCTTACGCGAAGTTTTTGAAAATGTTGTTTACATGTTTCTTTCCGGTCTATATTTATCCATTTGAGCAATGTAATAAAACATAAAATGAGGAATTTTCAAGGGTTGGTGTTTCCTTTATGTGATTAACATGTCTTCAAAGTCATACCAAATATGCTTTTGTGGTTTGCCAAAGGAAATTCAGATTTAGTTTCCTAGAAATGTGATAAAGTATGTTTGAGAATTTGGGGTACTTAGGTTGGTGGTAAAAAGAATGAGAGATCTAATGAATGTTTGATTACATAACTCAAACTTTTGGTAGGTTGATGCATAAAGCAAGGCTGTGAAGAGGCCGATCTAGCAGGTTTAGCAAAGAAATCTTGCCCGGACCCAATCCCAACCCCAACCTAGACATCGATTTTGCTAAATGTTTAACTGATCCTGACCTGTCAGTTCCGAGTCAGGTGCCCATCATAATTTAATTTGCTCAATTTGAGCTTTAAATATGCCAAATAAGTTTATCCTAAACCTGTGAAGGATTATTTTCTTTTGGGCAAGCCAAGTTTATTTTATCAAACAGTTAATCGCAAAGACCTGGAAAATTGATTTCTAGAAGGGGCAAGTTGCATTTGGGCTTTTGTTCATGTTTATGCCGCAGCTTTATCAGGTCAAGTTCAGGCTGGTCAAATTCAAACTAATGCTCATACTAAAAATAGTTTTGATGGAAAAAATGAAACATGAAGGGCCGGGCTTCTAATACATAGAACATGGACACAATTTTTTTTTTTTGGTTGCCTCAGGTTCAAATAAAACCTTAACTGCCTCAAACCTTGCAAGTTTCAGAAAGTAATTTAGTCAGCAGAAATGAAAAAGTAGAAATTGACAAGAACTTGAAGTAGGATAGAATTTAGATAGAAGAGTAATAAAGAAGAGTGTCCTGGCAAGAATGCTGAGGGAGCTTGTGCCTCGCTTTAGCAACGTGCATGTCTTGCTTTTGCTGCGAAAAAGTGCGAGTAGGGTCAAGTGCCTAGGACTTTCTTATTCAAGGACCCAATAGCATCATCGGCCCTCACCATGTAGGGTCAAATGCCTAGGACTTCCTTGTTTTGTTGTGAACAAGTGTCACGGGAACATAGTAATAGAGAAAGAATTTTAGCTCGAGGTTAAGTGCACTTTCGCCTCTGACAAATGTGAAAGAAAGTAGAAGGGAGCTTTCCTGGCATTAACGGCAGGGAAACATCGATTACCTATATCTATAAGGAAGCACCACAAAATAATCTTGTTGTTATAGTCGCCTAGATAGGTTTGTGACCTCATTAGCAAATGAAAAAGGAATATCTCGATGCCAGCAATCCAGTTGGATGTCAGACAAGGAGGTTATTGTTTCGATCTGATAGGGAGATTATGGTTTGGACGGGCTAAAACCTTCATTCACAACTCCAAGGAGGGTATCCAATCACCGGCCATCAAAGGCCAACCTGTTCTCACCGTGGCCATGGATTTTTCACATAAAACTGGAAATATATAGTAATCTCCAATCATGTGTATAACCTCAACATCACTGTTTGTGAAACACTGACATCCAAAATTGGGCAAAGTACTTAGTATCCATCCTCTGGTTGCCAGTTTATGCAAAGAAATCATTCAGAGTTGACTCAGTAATTACCCAATTTTTATGCTCTCTGTATACATCAAGAACAACAAAATGTTTATCTCAAACTTTTGATTTCAGCTGCATGAGTTGTTTTCTTCAATTAGGCTCTGTTGAGTGCTGTCCCTTCTCCAACGGTAGCAAATGTCATTTCCACACTTTCATCCTCAGTCTATGTTCATCAACTTCATTTAGGTTTCTCATTTAAGTTTTAAATAACATTGTATCACTCCTAATTCCAAACTGGTGCATGTATTGGTTTTCCCTCGTGTTATCTCATCCACTACATGGGTCAGTTCCGATTGGGACTCTTCCATGGTTTTGTTCATAAGAAACTGTTGTGAGTTTTTCTTTAACCTAGACATATTCTTTATTACCATCTTTTTGGGGGTCTAATCAGGTTCAATTTTCTATTGTCAGGCTGTGTCTTTTTCACAAGCTGATTTTAGTTCGGAGTGTGATTTTGGACCTATACCCAGCCTATGTATATAGATTTCAGGAATTGGTCAAGATTGGTTGTGCCCCATCCTTTTGTTCTCTTATAGTCAACCAAGCTTGCAATCTTGATCTGGGTCCATGGTGCCCTTGTGGGTTAGCCAGTAGTCATGCCACCAAGGATGAATTTTATCGATTGTCAGCCTATTGATGCAGTTCCAAAAATTGTACATGCATGACGTATGTTCTTAAGCATCTGCAAAGCATTGAGCATATAAAGCTGCATCTCCAGTTTACAATTCATTTTCTTTAGATCTGTCACTCTTGTATGTGTATCTCTAAGGCAATGAAAACAATCTAGCACATTTATAGACATATCTTTAACTGGGATATTTGATTATTATGGTTGTCACTAGAAGAGATCGTGTGTCCTTTTTTTGTTGCGATACCTTTTTTTACAAAGTTATAACTTATAACTTGCTGGTGGGCCTTATAAGTTGGTCAATATATACATTTGAGCAAGACCTTACATAAACAGTACGGTTGATAATCCAACCACCGCTAGTCCAACATCCACCATCCAACTAGTGCAAGGCGGGAATGTAGTAAATTTTGTATTAGACCTGTCTGAAAGAGTGCTGCTTTTTTGTTCAAATTGCGATGGGCCAGGTTTACCGTTAAGCCGACTTGTTCCCTGCTAGAAGAAAAATACCTCTTCCTTTAGGGTATGTTCGACTTGCCCTGTACTCCCATAAAGTCTTCTCAAGCACCTAAACAAAAGTGCCCCCCTGATTCAGGAAGCATTTTCTCGAACACATGTTCAAGTGTTCCCGTACTTCTTGCTCTCTTTTTTTTTTCTTTTTTTTTCCTTTTTGGATTTTGGTGTGTGTGTGTGTTTGGGGGGGGGGGGGGGGGGGGGGGGGTGGTGTTCATGTTGAATACAAATATGTGAATGAGTTTGGATTGGTTCATATTGAAGTTGGATTTTAAGAAATTACCTTTCTACCTTCTACATAAAACCTGCTGTTTTTTTTTCCTTTCTGAAGGAAGTTATTTGAAATGTTATTTACAAACACAGGTTCTTGGAAAGAATCATTTTTTGTTGATTTAAAGATTCTTCTTTTGTTTTCTTTCTTTGTGTATGAGAGATCGCACCTTTATGTTCTTTGAAGTTGTGGAATTACCTGCGGCTAATAACTAGATAGAATGCATCATAAAGGACATCCCAGTGCCATTAATGTATGGTCTTCACAGGTTAAGATGTATAGAGGATTACCTTAGTTTCATGGAGATGTTGTTTCTGCAACCTTAAATCGAGTCATTCAGAATGCTTGTGTCAAGTCGTTCTGTCTTATCAAACAACTCTTTCAACTAGGTAGACTGCATTATCCACAAATAGGCATTTTACTTGTGTACAAGCTTACAAGAGAATGGGCAATGTCATATCAAACTTACACATTTTATTTATAGTGATGGACTGCAATCTCTTTATCTTGGTAGGTCTCTTGTGGCGCAAAGGCATAAGACTTTTACTTGTATTTTGAGAACCAGGAATTTCTTTTTTTGAGGTTTAGGTTCAGTGGAGTATAGGAGTCTTTCATGTCATTGCCAAACACTAGTAAATATTGGTTTATAAATTCTTAAAAAAATCAGTGGGAATTCTACTGTAATAGGATGTTGCTAAAATACTGTCCGGGTTAGTTAGGCATTATGAAGTTTGATCGAAATCTGTTGACGAAGTTCAATCAACTGGATCTATCTATTAAATTTTGGTCAAGAATTTATTTTCATAACTTTTTCAGAAAGCTTCTTTATGTTTTCTCATGACAAGTTCTTCCATAAAGATGTTAGAAAAATAGGGCTACTGGAAAAAGAAAAAAAATCTTCTTCCGTTTGTTCTGTGTATGAACTATGAACAAGCATGCATGTGCACGTTGATATAAGAGCTACAACTGAGCTCTTTATGAACAAGAACAAACATTGTCTACCCTTTCCGAGTGGCAGCCCGAGTGGCAGATGTAAGTGGCTAGGTACACGGCTTCATTTCTCTCACAAATACATGGCAAAACTACAAGTGACAATCAATTGTAAGG